>PVIW01010317.1:0-45086 GCA_004026585.1 Noctilio leporinus
GTTCTTTGTAATTTCCCTGGAGTTCTTTGTAATTCCCCTGGAGTTCTTTGTAATTTCCCTGGAGTTCTTTGTAATTTCCCTGGAGTTGTTTGTAGTTCTCCTGGAGTTGTTTACAGTTTTCTTTGATGTGGCTGAGCTCACTGAGCTTCTCTATCATCATTCTTTTGAATTCCTTATCTGATATTCCAGGTGCCTCTGTGTCATTTTGTGTTCGTTCTGGGGATTCTTCCTTTCCTTTTGGTGATGGACTGATTCTTTTTCCCCCCATTTTGGGTGTCTGTTCTTGCTTGCTTTTTATTTATTTATTTATTTTTGTTCTTTCCTTGCGTTAAACTGCTTTGCTTCCTTGCCTTAGTTGAGCACCTATCTGTGATAGGAGATTTGTGGAGTTCAATTTTGCCATCTCCCAGATTTTCTCCACTTGCTGTTCTTGGTGTGTCCTTTATTTGGGTTGTCTGGTTGTATTCTGGGCTTGTGGGCTTTTAGCAGAAACAAAAACAAAAACAAAAACAAAAAACAAAAACCAAAAACATACAAAAAAAACAAAAACAAAATTCCAAACCAAACCAAACAAACAAATAAAAAAAAAATTGCAAAAGGAAAAAATGAAATAAAAATGATAATAATAATAATAAGAAAGTGTTTAGATGGCTGTTCACCCTTAATAATCCCTGACTGGTCCAGATGGAGCCTGGACCTGAGGGCTTTTAGCAGAGGGAAAAAAAAAAAAAAGAAAGAAAGAAAGAAAAAATGGGAGAAAGTCCCAAGAGAAAGAGAAATCAATATTCATAAAGAAAAGGTATAGGTTTCTGTTCACCCTTTGTGTTCTCTGTTTCGTCCAGGTGGAGCTAGGACCAGTGGGTTTTATCAGGGAGAAAAGAAAGGAGAAAGAAAGAAAGAAAGAAAGAAAGAAAAATGATGGGGGGGAGAAAGTCACAAGACAGAGAGAAATCAATATTAATAAAGAAAGGTTTTAACTGTGTGTTCCCCCTTTATGATTTCTGATTGGTCCAGGTGGAGCCAGAACCTGTAGGCTTTACCACGAAGAAAAGGAAAAGAAAAATTAAAAAAAAAAAAAAAGAGGAAGGAGGAAAAGAATAAAGAAAGGGTTTAGAAAGGCTGGGGAAGGGAGGAATACTTAATTTGAGACTGGGAATGCGTTATAGCCACAGAGTGAATAGACTTTAATTCCAGTGTAGGGGAGGGTCTTGAGTATTTAGGTGGATTGAGGTATGGGGGGGATTAAGAATGTGTGAGGAGTAACTTTTGCAAAGGATATGTTGGGGCTTAATAGTTCATATTGCTCTCGGTATGATACAGGTGCTTGAGATTGGCAGCAATCCCTTTCCTGAGGCTGCCTCTTTTTCTTAGTCAGGACTTTACAGTCTATAGTCTATATTCTAGCCAGTCTTGGCGCGTGGCAGGGCCTCTGATTGTCGCAGTAGGGCTGATTCTGAGTGTCCACCCGCAGGTAGGCTGGGCCTTCCTGCAGCCTGGCTGGGTTTTAGGGCTGCCGGTGTTCTGGAGCCCGCAGGGAGCCCCCCTCCCACTCCTGGTGAAGGTTCCTGCCCACGATGTGCACCCAGCACTTCTGCAGGGCAGCCCGCAACTTCGCTGGTCCCTGTGATGACTGGCCCCACCCCCGCAGTTCCGGGAGGAGGCCAGGCCTGTCAGTCAACACTGTCTGGCGTCTGCCTACACTGTCCCGCCCTTCCGGGGCGGGCACCACGCCTCCAAACCAACCAGTTCTCCTTGGAGTCCTTTAAGAGACCTCTGTGATGAGCCCCTCCCAGGCGTGGGCGGTGAGGCCTTTGTCTCTGGCAATGGTGGGTCAGTTACCCCCACCACTAGTTCCCGGCTCACCACTTGCCGTTTGGAGTTTCTCTTGGAGCCTGGGGGCCTGTGTGGTTGAGCAGGGCTGGGCCTCCCCCATCACAGGAGCTTCTAGCTGCTGTTTCCCCAGTGGCCCAGCAGCTCAGTTTTGGCCCTCTGGCCGCCCCACTGGTGCACTTCCTGCTCCCCCGCTCCAGCTTCCCTCAGGACTCTTCTCTTCTGCCTCTAGCCCTGTGCGGAGCCTCCTCTCCCTGTTGCCTGAGTGATTCTCTCACACAGTCCCTCCCCTGCAAGAGTTCAATTCCGCGTTCCCTACGGTGTTTGCCCTCGCCGCCCACACTTCTATGTTGAGACTTCCAGTCACCAGCGAGCCCGGAACTGGCCCCAGTCAAACGCGCCCCTCTGGGCAGAGCTGCCCAGAGCCGACCTCGGCCCTACGGCAGGTCGGTCAGGAATGCCTCACCTACTGTCCTTCTGGCCTCCTCTGCCTCTGGGCTGTGCTCCCCTGTGTCCAGATGCTGCCTGTTCCAATCCCTAGGGTCCTGAAGAAGTCTCACGCTCCCTATCCTATCCTCTAGCTGCTTTGGTACTCGAGAACACCATCAGCACTGCTCCCTACTCTGTTGCCATCTTCCCTCCGGTCTGTGTCTTTTTAATTTCCATTAAAGCAAGTAAATTTTGTACATTATTCCTATGAATACTTTCTTCTGTATTTTCATTTATTATTCATTTATACCATCAATTATGCATCTATTAGACTGATACAACACTTCCTCACATTACTGATTTCATTTTTAGTATTTTAATTCTCCTCTGTGCATTTAATTTGGATCATTTCTCTTAATATGTCTGATTTCTATATGTTCAAGTTGCTGACCTATAAATTACACCCAGTTCATTTTCTTTTTAGTTATAATCTTCATCTATTAGGCCTCTTATATCCTCAATTTCTTTTTTCATAATGTTCATATTTTTCTCTATATTCTTGAATACATTAACTTTATTTATAAGGGATGTTTAAATAACTGTGTCTGTAAATGTTACCCTATATGACATTTCTGAGACTCCTTGAATTTATTTTTTCTGTGATTTTAAGTCCTATTTCTTTACTTCTTTACATGTCTAGTGATTTTTATTGCATACAAGATAATATGGACTATACATTATCAGAGGTTGGATTTTGAGGTATTCCTTTAAATGTTGCTTGTTTCGTGTTGTAATTAATTGCATAGAATTGGTTTGATCCTTTTGAGCCTTGATTTTAAAATTGTTGGAACAAGTCCATAGGATTTTTTATTCTAAGATTAATTTGAGCTTACTTTAATAATTCCATTTTGCAATGGACACTTTACCTAATGTCCCCTTTATTAGAAAGTCTTTCTAAGCCCTCAGCTGGCGTGGCTCAGTGGATTGGCCCTGGCCTACAAACCCAAGGGTCACTGGTTCAATTCCCAGCCAGAGAACATAACCAGGTTGCAAGCCAGATCTCCAGCCAGGTCCTTAGCTGGAGGAAGGTGAAAAGCAACCATACATTGATGCTTCTCTCCCTTTCTTCCTCCTTCCTTGCCCTTCTCTCTGAAAATAATAAATAAAAAAATCTGAAAAATAGAATGGAAAGTCTTTCTATGTTGGATATTGTGAACACAAAATATTATTAGGCCTGTGTGTCTACTCCTTTGTTAATTCTTCCTCCCGGGTCGTTTCCTAACATGTTGACTACAGATCAGTGCCAGTCAGTGGGTTCCTGTCTGCCTCAATCTGAACTTCTTTTCTTTTTGCTTCTACATCTCTTCCAGGATAATAATGCAAAAAACAAATAAACAACAACAACCAAAAAAAAAAAAAAACCCAAAAAACAACCACCAACAAAACAACAACAACAAAAACCAGTTTGGAAACGAAGAAATAAAACTCTCTCCATTATAAATGGCATGATTATCTATGTAGAAAATCCTATTAATTCTAAAAAAAAGTCCCTACTAAAACCAATAAGGGAGTTTAGTATCAGTTACAGATAATTAAAAATTAACATTAAATATAATATCAAGAATATGAAACATGTGGAGAGTAATGTAATGTTTATATGTATATTTAAATATTAAATTAATGTAACTTATAAAATATTGCTCAAAGGACTTTAAAAGGACCTAAAATTGAGAAGTGTGCTATATTCATAATTTTCAAGACCCAATGTTGTTATCATAGCAATTCTTTCCAAATCAATGTATACATTCATTGTAATACCAATAAAAATCCCAGCATAATTCTTTGTGGAAATTTTAAAAAATTCTAAAATGTAAACAGTGATGCAAGACACTTAAATCATTAAAATAATTTCAAAAAAGAATATGAAACTAACTGATTTTAAGACTTTAAATGTTCATTAAGACAGTATTTTATTTTCATAGTTTTATTGATCAATGAGAAAAACTAGTAAATTAATTTTTCTAAATTGATATAACTTTAAAATTCAAATTTGAGGATGTAATGAATAAACTACCTGAGTAAATTTGGTATTTAAGTTCCACTTTACATTGCTGCTAAGTTCAGTCAGTCAACTTCATATTAAGACAGGTTATGTATCATAACATATAATATTGTTATATTTAAATTTTTATTGATTTGAAATAAAAATGTACTGCTAATAGTACTCTTTGTATGTCATCATACTCCTGCTGAGAAAAATGCCTTTCTACTATTTTGAGTGGAAAAGTCTATCCTGCTATTCATAACAAGATCATAAAGGAGGTGATACTTACTATAAAATCTTTGTTGTTGAAATAAAAACTGGAAACGTTATGCAAGTACACAATTTCTTTTATTTTACAATTAAAAAAACATTTTTCTTTTTCCTTTTTGTTCCTTCTTAATTTTTAAAAAGATTTTATTTATTATTTTCAGAGAGAGAGAGATGGGAAGAGAGGCAGAGAGGGAGAGAAACCTCAGTGTATGGTTGCCTTTCACCTATGGACCTTTCAACTAAGGACCTGGCTGGAGACCTGGCTTGCAACTTGGTTATGTTCCCTGGCTGGGGAATTGAACCAGTAACCTTTGGGTTTGCAGGCCAGCTCATTATCCACCAGCCAGGCTTAAAACAACATTTTTTAAAAAAATATATTTTTATTTATTTTGCTATTATAGTTGTCCCAATTTTACCCCTTTTGCTCCCCTCCACCCAGTATGCCATTCCCTCCAGCAATGCCCCCCTTAGTTCATGTCCATGAGTCATGCATGTAAGTTCTTTGGCTTCTATATATCCTTTGTTTTTCTTAACATCCCCCTCTTGATTCTGTAACCACCAATGTGTACTTTTTCTTTTTTCCTTTCAAATCCAGACAATTAACCATTTAATTACTGCCTTCTGTCAGCTTCTCAAATCATATTAATATAAAGTTTTCTTTTCATTATTCCAAATGCCTACATTAATCATTTGTTTAAAGAATTACTTTTTGAAGTAATATGAATTGAAATATTACCAAACACATGCAAAAATACATTTACACCCATAGATGTTTTTACACATATTTGAAATACATACTGGACTTTGAAGACTTAATACAAAAAAAATTAAATATGCTGATAGCTTACATAATTATTACATGTTAAATAATAATATTTTAGATATATTGTAACAAAATTAAGAAGTTTTCTCTTCTTTAATACTTATTTTATGCTGGATGCTATTTTTGTGAAATATATCACAGAAATGATGTATTGCAAAACTCACTTTTGTGAAAGTTGTCCTAAAGACAATGCCAAACCCATAGTGAAGAATTAATTTGGTTTTTGAGTCAGATCCTCCCCCCTCTAATAATACAACTCAACTTTATTTTAAGCTATTGGAACTACAACTTATTCTCTTTGGAGTTTTCCAACTTAAATAGATGTATTTATTTATTTATTTATTTATGTAGGCTGTGCATAGGTATTAACTTCTTTCAATACCCTTTGTCTTTCCTTTACATGTGTTTTACATGTTGAAGCCTTCAGAAATAATGGCACTTGCAGTGTTCAGTTGGTTCCCAGAGTAGAAATGATTATGTCTACAAAGTTCAGGTAAAAAGTAAGAATCCCTAGAATTTAAATAATTTTATAGAATAGTGTTCTAGTTATCTTTTAAACTTGTGGTTAACTTCCTATGTGCTCCTAAACTAACCCCTGAAACATTTAAGAGTCTGTTGAGGTATAGATTAGGTATGTTCACATTTCAATTCCTTTCCCCAAGCATATCTGGTTTGGGGGCCTTCATAACTGGAAATGCATATTTCCATGATTTAGTTGAAAGGAATCTCATCTAATTTACATGCTAATATGAGAATATATATTGTCTATGTACATGGATCATACAGTTTAGTAGTTTGCAACTTTTGTCCAAATTGGTCTTCATTCTCAGCATCTTTTCTAACCTACAGATTGACTGATTTCACAACACACCCATGTCTAGTTGGTTGCTATTTAGAACATAAGTTGTTAACAGAAGCTATATGTTACACACCCACAAATAAGCACATATTTTATAACAGTGAATAAGAAAGATAGCATGTCTTCTATGTAATACACATCCATGTTTTCTTAGGTTTTTCTTCTACCTTAACTGCATTAAATTTTTCTGAGTTATTGAAAGTAACCTGATTTTCCCATATTGTGAAATGATTCCTATCTAAGAAAACTTAACCTGCAGTAATGCAGATACAAGTAATATACAAAATTGTACCTTATTTAGTAAAATCTATTTATAACAAGATCACTTTAAAGCATTCATAAGTTAAAGTTGGTTCTTATCCATTCAGCTGCCCTATGTCCTTTGATTGGGGCATTTCATCCATTTACCTTTGTATCTGTGTTCCTATCTGTCTCTCTGTTTCTTTATCTTCTTAAAGCAGACCCTTTCGCATCTCTTGCAATGCAGGTTTGGTGGAGATGTATTCTTTTAGCCTTCTTTTGTCTGGGAAGCTCCTTATTTCACCTTCCATTTTGAATGAGAGCCTTGCTGGGTAGAGTATTCTTGGTTGCAGGCCTTTGTTTTTCATTGCTTGAAATATGTTTTTCCATTCCCTTCTGGCTTGTTGTGTTTCTGTTGAGAACTCAGCTGATAACCTAATGGGATCCCCCTTGTATGTTATTAGCTGTTTCTCTCTTGCTGCTTTTAGGATTCTCTCCTTGTCTTTGAACTTTGCCATTTTCATTATGATGTGTCTTGGAGTGGGCCTGTTAGGGTTCATCTTCATTGGGACCCTCTGTGCTTCCTGAATTTGCATGACATTTTCTCTCCTCAAGTTAGGGAAGTTTCCTGTCATTAATTTTTCAAAGAGGTTTTCTATCTCTTGCTCCTCCTCTTCTCCTTCCGGTATCCCTATGATACAGATGTTATTATGTTTCATGTTGTTCTGTAGCTCTTTTAAAACCTCTTCATTCTTTTTCAGTCTTTTTAAATTTTGTGGCACTGCCTGGGAATTATTTTCTACATTGATCTGATCCTCTGATTTTTCTAGCCTGCTTTTGATTCCTTCTACTGTGTTCTTCAGTTCAGAAATGGTATTCTTCATTTCCTCCTGGCTCTTATTGATGGTTTCTATGTTCTTTCTAATGCTGGTACAGTTCTCAGTAAGTTTCTTGTAGCTTCCCTGGAGTTCTTTGTAGTTCCCCTGGAGTTGTAGTTTTCTTAGAACTCGCTGAGCTCATTGAGATTCTCTATCATCATTATTTTGAATTCCAATGTCTGATAGTGTGCTTGCCTCTATTTCATTTTAAACTCTTCCTTTCCATTTGCTGAGGGTTTCTTTGTCTCCCTATTTTCAATGAAGGAACTTGTACCCTTTGCAACAACATGGATGGAACTGGCGAGTATTATGCTTAGTGAAATAAGCCAGTCAGTGAAGGACAAATACCATATGATCTCACCCATTACAGGAGAATAATGAACAAAACAAACAATAAGCAAAACAGAACCAGATACATGAATTCAGTAAATAGATCTTCAGTGGGCATGGGTGAGGAGGTATGGGTGCAGTGGGAGGGAGGAGGAAGAGGCACAGAAGGGGAGCAGTTTAGTCAAGAATATAGTATGGAAGAACCATGGATATGGACAACAAGTGGGATTGACTTTGGAGGGGAGTGGGTGGGTGGGTAAGAGGACAGAGCGGAGTAAAAAGGGGATGGATGTAATACAACAATAAAATTTAAATTAAGAAAAAGAAATTTTATTAGTTAGCTTGTGAATTTGAGATTTATAGGTGCAAATTGAAAAAGAAAAAGTTAAAAGTCCCCTACTGGGAGCTTTGTGCTAGACAAGCGCTGGATTTCTTCTATTCCACGAGGCACTAACATATTTCAAAATTTTCTATAGAAACTCCATAATAAGCCAAAAATGTACTTTAAATAAAAGAAACATGACGTAAATAAGAAGGTTAAAGGGCAAAAGATTGAGTCTCAAAAATAGCCTCTAAATTGGGGGTCACATAGCAACAAGCTGGTCTATCCAGTTGGGGAAATTATCACACTATTCATTATAAATTACTTCACATGGTCACATTTTCCTTATACAGTCATGTGATATTTATAACAACGTACAGCTCCTTGGCTTACAAAATGGAGGATGATAAAGTATTTTTTCTTTGGTAGAAGATAATGGTATGTATAGGTTTTTAAGAAAAATTAAGCAAGATGTCTAATATTAAAAACACTTTAATTTTGAAAACATCACATGCTTAAAGAAAAATGGTAAATATAGCACAAATTACACTTGTTTCTGAGCCATTTGAGGGTAAGTTGCACCCTAGATTCTCTAAGCACTCCTGACCATTTTCTATACACAAAGGAATTCTCCTATGTAAGCACAGTACAGTAATAAAGCTGTGGTGATCAAAACATGCATTACCACCAACTAATCACCATATCACATCCAAATTTTGCCAGTTGTCTAAATATTGGTTTTTATAGTAAAATATGTCAGTCTAGAATCTTGATCTACATGAATATATCACATCATTTCAGTGTATTTCATTCTGGAAGAGTTCCCCAGTCTTCTTGATTTTATAACCTTGATATTATTGGACTTGACTGGTGTTTCCTCATGATTAGATGCAGAATATGCAACTTTTGTAGGAATATCAAAGAAGAGATGCTGCATTTTCATGCATCTATCAGGTAGTACAAATAATAAATATCTGATGGGAAACAAGGATCAGATAGATGATAAAGATACATTATTTTTCTTCAGACTTTCAATTAATTGATTTATTTAACTATATATACTGCATTTTTCACACTATAAGACACACCTGACCATAAGATTCACCTAGGTTTAGAGGAGGGAAATAAGAAAAAAATATTCTGAGATAAATGGTGTACTAAAGTATTTAATAAAATATAACAGAATAAATAATATATCAACCATGTAAAGTAAACAACAGTCAACAGCAGTATTAAGAATCATCATCATTGTCATTAACAAATGAGGAGAGATTTTAAGGTTCAAGTAATCTTCTAGTTTTCTGGGAACCCCAAGAATTCATCATCGCCAGTGTCAGAATTTATGAAGCTCAGTTGTTCACAATCACTGATATCACTTTCTTCATTATCTTCATATATAATACTACCTTCAGTTCCATCTAAGGCATTGCTAATGCCACATTTTTTGAGTGACCATATAACAGTTTCATCCTTCACTGAGTGCCATGATGTTTTCACCCATTCACAAACTTGAGTGATAGTGGGCCTCTTCATTTCTCTAGTAGGTGTCAGATCATGATTACCAGCATCCTCCATTTGTTCCACTCTTTTCCCGTAAAGACTTTAAATGGTTTGTTGGTGGAAATGGTGAGAGGTTGCAACTGGCAGGTAAGACCCCCAGGAATTACAACTTGATGAGTCTTCACTTTTTTAAAGCTCTTTTTTGTAGTTTCACTAATATGTGCTCTAAATTGGTCAAGCACTAGTAAGCCTCATATTCCTTATTATCCTCAGCTGAGTTGAAAGATCAGTTGTTGTAGCTGGGAGTGTCAGGTGGCTCTCTGCACTCTCCCAGGTCCCGGGTGATGTGTAGAGGCTGATGGCAACTGACCAGACACCCTGAGATTCAGCAGTAAAGTGGAAAATTTAAGTGTCCCCAGGGGTTTCATGTGGACCCACCACTTCCTCTTCTAATGGCTGTCATCACTGCTGACAAGTCAGGTAATACACATTCATGACCTGTGAAGAAATATTTGCCCCATAAGATGCACAGACACCTGTCCCCCCACTTTTGGGGAAAAAAAGTGCATCTTATGGAATGAAAAATACAGTACTTTATGATTTTCCATTTTACTAAATAGGTTATATATTGTTACATACAATTGATTCTCATTTTTCATGATAATTATATATTTTATAAAGTCAACATGAATGATGAATTGCAAATATGTAAGCATTACTTTTAGAGGAAATACAAGATTAAACTTCTGTGAGTCCCTGGTTACATTTTTTTTTTTTTAATTTAAAGCAATCAGTAGCCAAAATGCTTTCTCCACCTTCTCATTCAGTAGCCAAAATGCTTTCTCCACCTTCTCATCTCTGATTAAAATTTTAAAAATTAAATTTATTGGGGTGATAATTGGTTAATAAGACAATAAATGTTTTAAGTGTATATTTCTATGATGATATGATCTGCATATTGCATTGTGGGCTTACCAGGCAAAGTTAAACTATGTTCTGTCAGCATACATTAGTACTTACTCTGCTTTAGCCTTTACAACTTCCCCACACCCATCCTTCTGGTAACTACCATGCTGTTATCTGTGTCTATGAATTTCAATTCTACATACCACATATGAGTGAAAGTATATGGTTCTTTTTTTTCTGACTGACTTATTTCACTTAGCATAATATTCTCAAGGTCCATCCATATTGTTACAAATGGTAGCATTTCATCCTTTCTTATGACCATAGTATATACAGGTAACCCCTATATAACATGGTACTTCTATAACATGGTTTCACTCTAACATGGTTGGAGAATTGGGGGAAACCCTCATTCAACATGGTGTCCTAGAATATAGTTTCACTCTAACACAGTTTGAGAAT
This sequence comes from Noctilio leporinus, assembly GCA_004026585.1. NCBI lineage: Eukaryota > Metazoa > Chordata > Mammalia > Chiroptera > Noctilionidae > Noctilio > Noctilio leporinus. The sequence goes on from PVIW01010317.1 coordinate 10,894, forward strand.
TAGAGAAATCCCCAAGAACTAAGAGTTTAATAAGAGCTTTTAAGAGCAAAAGATTATCCTATTTGAAATTAATAAAATTTATACAGATCTCTTAGCTAAAAGTAAGCAATCTAAAATAACAGTTTTTAAGCCCTGGCTGGTAGCACAGTGGATAAGGTGTAGGCCTGCAAACCCAAAGGTCGCAGGTTCGACTCCCCAGCCAGGGCACATAACCAGGTTGCAAGCCAGGTCTCCAGTCAGGTCTGTGGCTGGAGGCAGGTGAAACACAACCATACATTGCTGTCTCTCTTCCTCTCTGCCTCTCTCCCTTCCCCTCTTTCTAAAAACAATGAAATAAAATCTTTAAAAAAAATAAGTTTTTTTTTTGCAAAATGTACAGAGGTCAAGATAATGGTGAAGAAAGTTTAGAGGATGAAGATAGCTTGTCAAAAAGAAAACACCCTCAGTTAAAGGTGCTTAGTAGTGATGATGAAGAAAAATTATTTAATACATATTAATATATTATACTTTTGATGAAATAAAAAATATTCTCTTAATTATAAAAATATAATAGTATGTTTTTTAAGTTTTGGAAACTAACCCCCTTTTTTATACTAGTTCTTTGTTTTGTATAACACAGATTCACACAATGTGGCATTTTTTAGGTACCTAACAACCCTGATATTTGGGAGTTACCTGTATGTATCACATCATCTTTATTCAATCTTTTTTCAAAGAGCATTTTGGTTGTCTCCATGTCTTGGCCCCACTGTGAATAATGCTGCAGTTAACATAGGGGAGCATATATCTTTGCAAATACATTTTTGAGGGTTTTTTTTGTAGACACCCAGAAGAGGGATTGCTGGGTCATATGGTGACTCTATTTTTAACATTTTGACAAACTTATCATGCTATTTTCCATAGTGGCTGTACCAGTTTACATCTGGTGACAACATTTTAATCAATTGATTCATTAAATAATTTTGCTTTTTGTTTAAGAACCTTATTTAATATACTTTATTAATTCATTAACATTGAAATAATGCCCAACAGTACTATAACTCTTGCCTGATCTAAGCTTATCCAATACACTATTTTCTTCTTAAGGAATATCACAGATTTCTTGTACTTAGGAACACTAGACAGCATCACAGTACTATGCTTGATGACCATTTAAACAATATATTCATCAACAAAAAGAAGAAAATGTGACTCATATGGGACTAAATAGACTAAAAACTACATTTATTTACAGTATGAGTGTTGAGACAAAGCAGAATGTCATCATATTTCACCTCAGCTGGGAACATGTGTATTGGACAACTCAAATTTTATGCTATTCTTTTTATTCCTGTGAATGACTGAAAGTACGATAAGTATTGATTTTAGGGTTAAAATATATTTTAATGAGTGGGCAGATTCCGAAGTATGGAATCTATGAATAATGAAGACTCACTACATGAGATCTGTCTTGAAAAATCCCAGCCATTGTGAATATAATGAAAATTGTTTGTGCAACATTAATGTAAATGGCAGCAAAGGAGAGTGAACTGGAATGTGCATACATGACCAATGATGACTTTTCCGTAATAGTCACTGGGAGTGGTAGTCAATGGAGTGAGCACGTAAGCTATGCGGTTGTTACATTCAAAGTGACTGAGTGAATAGAGCAATAAATATGTATCGAATTTTGCTTTAATCTTGAATATTCTTCTATGGAAACTATTCAGATGATTCAGAAGGCTTTCATGAATGATGTAATGAGTGCAGCAGAAATAAAAGTATGGCACAGATGATTCGAAGATGGTTGAGAATCTGTTGAAAGTGATCCACATTTTAGGAGGCCTACAACAAGCAGAACATCTGAGAATGTTGAATATGTATGGGTTGTAATCAACAAAGATTGGTAACTGACAATGCAAGAATTAGAAGCTTACTTACGTGGGGATTCCAAAAACTACTGTGTATGTGATTTTGTTGCAAGATCTTGGTATGAAACATGTGGCAAAATCTGTTACATGACTTTTGCTACCAGAGCAGAAGGGACATGGTGCTGCAGTTGCTAATGACTTGGTTCAAACTGCTACCAATGAACCTGATTTCCTCAAGAAGATCATAACCAAAGATGAATGGTGGGTCTGTGGTTACGATCTTGAAACAAAGGCCCAGTTATCCCAGTGGAAGTTGCTTGGTTCTCCAAACCCAAAGAAAGTGTGGCAAAGTCACAGGAAGATCAATATCATGTAAAGTGTGATTTTCTTTTTTTTTGATTGGGAAGGCGCTATCCATCACAAGAATGCCCCTCTAGGCCAAAAAATTAATAAGGAGTACCACCTCAAAGTCCTTCGTAAATTGAGAAATGCAATATGATGATAACAGCCACAGCTATGGGCAATTAGTGATTGGCAGTTTCATCACAACAACACAATGTATCACATCCCGTGAATAGTTTTTTTGTGAAACATCAAATCACCCAGGTGACTCAGTCCCAATACAGCACAAATTCAGCACCATGTACATTCTGGCTTTCCCCCAAACTAAAATCACCTTTGAAAGGGAAGAGATTTCAGATGAAATTCAGGAAAATATGACAGAACAGCTGATTCCAACTGGATTTTGCAATTCCAACAAAGGAATTTGCAGTGTTTTGAACAGTGGAAGAGATGCTGAGAGAATTGTGTATGGTCCACAGGTGCCTACTTTGAAGGAGACTGAAGAGGGGGTTCTATGTATAATGTTTTGTGTGTCTTGTATCTTCTTCAATAAATGCCTCTATTTTTTAATGGTACATGGATGGATACTTTCTGTACAGAGCTCATTGTATTTTGGTACTTAAAAAGAAACAATTAGCCACAGGAGCCCATTGAAGCTAGCTTCAAAGCCCTTTTGGCATGCCTTCATCATTCTTTGAATACTTCTTTGATTCTGGCATAAGAAGATATTACACATACATATTATTCTTTATAGCCCTGAAATTTTTTATTTATTCAAAGATAATGATTTATTTTGGAGGAAAATGTCATTTAGAAACCAGACCTAGGAGCTATTTGTGCTCATTGCCAGTGCTTATTCTTATCCCTAGTCCTTCTCATAATATAGGTCTAAGAAAGATTAGGCAGATAATGTTTAAGTATAGGGTAGGTAACAGTGTTGTACCAAAGAAAATCAAGTCTAAGAACATTAAGGTTATATATGATATGATGGGACTTAGAGTGGAAAGTATGAAGGCCAGAGCCATGCCCTTAATAAATATGAGCAACTATGAAGAAAATTGACAGAAGATAGCATTTAAGAGCCATAAGTTAATGAACCATAATTTTATGAATCCCTTCAAAAGGAGGGTAGATTGGTTAGAATTTGGTTTGATGTGAGGCTCAGAAAGCTGAAAATACAAGGTTTTGATTATTGTAAAAATTTTTAAATTGAGTTTTAAAAATTTTAATGAAGTTTTAAAGGTAAGCTTCCTAGGAAAGTAGGGTTATCCATGTGTCAATTTAAAATAACTAATTGTTCCTCTATATACAAGTTTGCTTTATGTTCTAAGATTCTAATCCAGCTCCACTTTCTCTTCATCAAGAAGGGGGAAAGCAAAGGGGCATACTCATCCCATTAGAAAACTGTGTTGCATACACTTCTATTTATATCCCACAAGCCAGAATAGGTTCACATTGAAATTTAGCCTCTATTCCAGGCAGTCATATACCAAAATAATACATCAAAATATATATTTCTGTAGAAGGAAAAATGGATAGATAGTACAAGAATAGAGGCTGTATCTATCACAGGGAGGGTTTCATGCAAGATGGAGGAAAAGGAATAGTTTAAAAGCTAATGGGGACCTAGAAGTATAAGGAGCAACTTCTGGCTCCACATTGCAAAACAAATATTACTGTCCCATTAGGAATGATCTTTTCCTTTATCTTTCTTGTATTATGCTTTGCTACTTTAGTTTTACAATTTGTTTGCATCTGTGATTTGAAATTTTTATTAATGTTTTGCCTGACTCTGTATGTCTGTATCTATCCATCTCTTTTCCTGAAAATGAACTTGTAGGCAGAGAACACAACCTCAGTGGTTGCCAGTTTTTAGGAAATCAGTTTTACAGAGTAACAGTTAAGAAGTCATATCCTGGAGAGAGAAAGATAGTGACAGAGTAGAGGGCAGTGCTGACAGAGTTTTCAAGTGCCAGAGCAGCTGGAGGATATGGCAGGGATCACAAGACATCTGCAAGTCCTTGCAAATTGAAGTGGCAAGCTTCTGGATTCAGTGGTTCACAGCCAAGAGGATGTAGAGATCTACAGGAGAGCAGGTGAGACAGTTCCGAACCAGCCAGCCTGAGGGCTGAGGTTGGCTCTGGGCAGTGGTGGCTCTGCCCAGAGGGGTAGCTCTGACTGAAGACAGCTTCAGACTTCCTGATGACTAGAAATCTGAGCAGTGAAGTGTGGACAGTGAGCACAAACTTGGGGATATTGAGGAATTGAACTCCTGCATGGGAGAACTGTGTGAGAGCCATGCTCCAGAGGCTGAGAAAGAGGGAGCACCTCCCAGGGCCAGAGGCCGAGGTGGAGAGACCCTCAGGGAGCAGGAGCAGGGGAGTGAGGAAGTACACTGGCCTGGGCAGCTTGAGGGCTGAAAACTGTGACAATGTGTCACCAGGGAAGAGGGCAGCTCAGAGCCCCAGTGAGAAGGGGAATCCAACCCCGCACACCCATATTGTTATATAGGCTCCCATGGAAACCATAGCTCCAAAGTACGCACTGGGGAACTTGCTGCTTTTACACCCTGCACACCCATTGCAGTCAGCATAAATCTCCTCGGAGAGCTAGAGGGAAAGGGCTAGCCAATCCCAGTGTTGTTGCTGTGGGGATTCCCACAGAACCAGGGGCCCATTAAAGGCAATGAAAATCTCCACAAAGAGCTGGATGGGGAGGGCTAGCCATCATTCTCAGGACCCCTGGGGTGCTGGGTGCTCTTTGCAGACAATGGCTGCAAAGACCTTCTCGATTAGCTAGAAGGGAAGGGCTAGCCATAACTGGAGCAAAGGAAGTTGCAGGCCACCCCCCACCCCCACACCCCCTTGGAGGCAGGCACTCATCACAAGTGGAAACCTCCTCAAGAAACTGGAGTGGGAGGAGTAGCCATCTACACCACATAAGCACCTAGCAGTACTTCACACAGAACCAGCTAGAAAAAGGAGGGCCCCAAAACACCAGCAGTATGGAAACTCAGCTAATCTACTGGAGGCTCAGCCTACCATGTGTGTGGCACTCAGAATCAGCCCTGACTGTAACAGCAACAGGCCCTGCCACTCCAAGGCCCCACAGCCTGACTGTAGACTGCAGAGACTTGACAAGAAAAGGAGGCAGAAGCAGGAAATGGATCGCTGCTAATATCACTGACCTGAGTTACACCCAGAGCTACATGAACTATTAATCCCTAACATACCCTTTTCACAAGTTATTTCCAACCCTCACAATTACTGCATTTTAAGTAAATACTGTTTATATCATAGTGTATCCCAATTTCCATATTTTTACTTCTCCCTTCTCTCAATTCATCTAACTACCCAAGATCCTCCTCATACTCTTATCTTAAAGTCTACTCTCTCCTGCTACAACTCATGCCCAATCCTCAATCTAAGTATTCCTCCCTTCCCCAGCCTCTTAAAACTATTTTTTAAGGGATGCACTACTAGGGACTACACATTCTTTTTTTCTGCTAAAAACACACGGGTTCTGGTTCCACCTTGACTAATCAGTGCTCATTGAGGGTGGACAGGTAGGTAGATGTGGCAACTATATATATAGGCTTATACTGTTCACTCCCACTTGAGGCATTCTGATTTTCCCCTCCCCATTTCTATAGAAGATATAAGTTGGCTTTCTCTCTCACATCCCCATTATCTTTGCTACCCCATTGCCCCCTTCAAAATTATGTATACATTAGTCAACTTAATCATCTTTCCCCTCTTATAACAGTCTTATCATATCTACATCCCTATTAAGACTGGCTCAGTTGCAGCTGAGGGTGTGATTAAAAGTGGGGGTTACCTTGGAGAGTACGGGTATTAAGCTAGCTTCATAGGCAATCGAAAGGGGTTTAAAATAGATACATATCTTTGAAGGTCTGGTTATTTTGCCTGGACTGGTGGTTATGTTTTAGGAGCAGCTCAAAAACAGTGTATGAGACATGATAAAAGGAGTGTATCTCAATTAGCCAACTGGAGGGAAAGGAGCAACACACACAACAAATCCAAAATACAACCAGTCAGCCCAAGTTAATGATGTAAAGGGCACACCAAGAGCAACAAGTTGAGGAAACGTAAGAGACTGCAACACTGACCTCCACAAATTTCCTGACACAGAAGGGCACTCCATGAAGACAGGGAATCAAAGCAGATTAATCCAAGACAAAAACAAGCAATAACAGACACCCAAAATCAGGAAAAAATGAATCAGTCCCTCACCAAAACGAAAGGAGAAATTCCCAGAAAGATCACTAAATGAAACAGAGGCAAGCAAGCTATCAGATATGGAATTCAAAAGAATGATGATAGAGAAGCCCAATGAGCTCAGCCAGCTCAAAGAAAACTACAAACAACTTTAGGGGAACTATTAAGAACTACAGGGAAGCTACAAGAAACTTACTGAGAACATAAAAAAGACATAGACACTATCAGTAAGAGCCAGGAGGAAATGAAGAATACAATTTCTGAATTGAAGAATATAGTAGCAGAAATCAACAACAGGCTAGAGAAAGCAGAGGATCAGATCAGTGAGCTGGAGGACAATGTAGAAAAATATTCCAAGGCAGTACAAAAGAATGAAAAAAGGCTGAACAAGAATGAAGAGGTTTTCAGAGAGCTGCAGGACAATGTGAAACATAATAATATCAATATCATAGGGATACCAGAAGGAAAAGAGAAACAAGGAATGGAAAACCTATTAAAAAAAGCAATGATAGAGAACTTCCCTAACATGATGAGGGAAAACATAACTCAAGTTCAGGAAGGACAGAGGGTCCCAGTGAGGATTAATTCAAACAGAACCACTCCAATAAACATCATAATTAAAATGGAAAAATTCAAATACAAAGAGTCCTAAAAGCATCAAGAGAGAAAAGACAAATAACATATAAAGGGGCTTCAATAAGGTTATCAAATGATTATTCAGCAGAAACAATACAAGCCAGAAGGGAATGTCAAAAAATATTACAAATAATGGGAAACAAAGGCCTGCAACCAAGAATACTCTACCCAGCAAGGCTCTCATTCAAAGTGGAAGAAGAAATATGGAGTTTCCCAGACAAAAGAATACTAAAAGACCATGTCTCTCACAAAAAAGCATTGCAAGAAATGTTAAAGGGTCTGCTTAAAAAAAAAAAAGAAAGAAAGAAACAGAGAGAAATAGAGAGGAACACACTTACAAAGGGGAAAAATGACAATAAATATCAATCAGCAATAACCCAAATGTAAATGGATTAAATGCTCCAATCAAAAGACATAAGGTAGCTGAATAAGTAAGTAAACATGACCCACATATATGCTGTCTTTAAGAGGCCAACCTCAGAACAGAAGATCAACATAGATTGAAAGTGAAGGGATAGAAGAATATATATCAAGCAAATGGACATGAAAAAAGGGCTGGAGTAGCAATACTTATTTCAGACAAAATAGATTTTATGATGAAGTCCATGAAAGGGACAAAGAAGGACATTTCATAATACTTAAGGGAACAATCTATCAAGAAGACAGAACTCTGGTAAATATATATGCACCCAACATAGGAGCTCCCAAATATATAAAGAAAATCTTGGAGGGATTCAAGAAGGATATAGACAGCAACACACTAACAGTAGGGGATTTTAAGACCCCATTATCAACAATGAACAGATCTTCTAAACAAAACAACACCAAGATATTTTGGCATTCAACAACACTCTAGAGGAAATGGACCCAAGTGATATATACAGAAAATTTCACCCCAAGAAGGAAAATACATATTCTTTTCAAATGCATGTGGAACATTCTCAAAGAGGGACCACATGGTAGGTCATAAGACAAGCCTCCACAATTACAGGAAAATTGAACTCATACCAGTCAGCTTCTCAGATCACAACAGCTTGAAACTAGAAACCAATCTCAAGGGAATAAACCAAAAACACTCTAACTCATGGAGACTAAATAACATGCTTTTAAGTAATGAATGGGTTAACCATAAGGTGAAAGATAAAATCAAAATGTTTCTGGAAACAAATGACAATGAATACACAACAGCACGAAAACTATGGGACACAGAAAAGGCAGTCCTCAGAAGGAAATTCATGGCAATACAGGCCTACCTAAAAAGGATAGAAGAAGCTTACACAAATAACCTAAGCATATAGTTGTGAGAACTAGAGGAGCAACAACAAACAAAGCCCAGAGCAAGTAGAAGGAAGGAAATCATCAAGATCACAGCAGAATTAAATAACTTAGGGACTAAATCTACAATTTGAAGAATCAATAAGTCCAAGAGCTGGTTCTTAGAAAAAATAAACAAAAATTGACAAGGCTTTAACCAGACTCATCAAGAAAAAGAGAGAGAGGACCCAAATAAACAGAATCAGAAACAGAGGAGAAATCACAACTGATACTTCAGAAATACAAAGGATTGTAAGAAATTACTACAAACAACTATGTAACAAGAAATATGACATGGGTGAAATGGACACATTTCTGGAAATGGATAAGCTACCAAAACTGAATCCAGAAGAAGCAGAAATCCCAAATAGACCAATAACAACTAGTGAAATTGAAGAAGTAACCAAAAATTTCCCAAGCACAAGAGTCCCTGACCATATGGCTACACTGGTGAGATCTACCAAACATTTAAAGAAGAACTAACTCTTATCCTTCTCAACCTATTCCAAAAAATCCAAGAAGAGGGGGGACTCCCAAACTCTTTCTATGAGGCCAATATTATTCTAATCCCGAAACCAGGTCAAGACACAACTAAGAAAGAAAACTATAGGCCAATATCTCTGATGAACATAGATGCTAAGGTTCTTAACAAAATATTGGCCAACCATATCCAGCAATACATTAAAAAGATCATACACCATGATCATGTGGGTTTCATCTTAGGGATACAAGGATGGCATAACATTCCCAAATCAATAAATATAATACACCACATTAGCAAAGTGAAAGACAAAAACCATATGATCATATCAATAGATGCTGAAAAAGTATTTGATAAATTACAGCAAGCATTTATGATAAAAACACTCAGCAAAATGGGAATAGAGGGAGCATAATTCAACATCATAAAGGTCATATATGAGAAATCTGAAACCAACATCATACTTAATGGGCAAAACTTAAGGCTTTCCCCTAGTATCTGGAACAAGACAAGGCTGTCCACTTTCTCCACTTCTGTTCAACATCATTATGGAAGTTCTAGCGATAGCTATCAGATAAGAAAAAAGAATCAAATGTATCCAAATTGGAAAAGAGGAAGTCAAACTGTCATTATTTGCAGATGACATGATTGTGTATATACAAAACCCGATAGACTCCACCAAAATCTTACTCGATTTAATAAGCAAATTTAGCAAAATAGCTTGATTTAAATTCAATATTCAGAAATCAAAAGCATTATTGTATACCAATACTGAAACATCAGAGATAGAAGCCAGAAAACAAATCCCATTTACCATAGCAACAAGAAAAATAAACTACTTAGGAATAAACTTAACCAAGGAGGTAAAAGACCTGTACTCAGAACACAATAGAACATTGATGAAAGAAATTGAGAAAGACACAAATAAATGAAAGCATATATCATGTTCATGGATGGGAAGAATGAATATCATTAAAATGTCCATACTACCCACAGCAATACAATCCCAATTAAAATACCAATGACATACTTCACAGAGACAGAAAAAATATTTCAAAAATTTGTATGGAGCCAAAAATGCCAATGAATAGCCACAGCAATCTTAAGAAAGAAGAATAGGGTAGAAGGAATCACACAATAAAGGAAATCAAATTCTACTAAAAGGCTACCCTAATCACAACAGTATGGTACTGGCATAAGAATAAACATATAGATCAATGGAACAGAATAGAGAGCCTAGAAATAAACCTAGGACTCTATGGTCAATTAATATTTGACAAAGGTGGAAGGAACATAAAATGGAGTAAAAACAGTCTCTTCAGTAAGTGGTGTTAAGAGATCTGGACAGCAACATACAAAAAATTAAACCTAGACCACCAACTTACACCATACACTAGAATAAACTCAAGATGAAAAAAGACTTAAACATAAGCAGTGCCACCACCATAAAAGTCCTGGAGAAAAATATAGGCAGTAACATTATAGATATCCTATGCAGAAATATATTTACTGATACTTCTCCAAGGACAAAAGAAATAAAAGAACAAATAAACAAATGGGACTATATCAAAATGGAAAGTTTCTGTTCTGCTAAAGAAAGACACCAGCAAAATTAAAAGGAAACCAACTGTATGAGTAAACATATTTACCAATGATACCTCAGACAAGTGTTTGATATCCAAAATGTGTAAAGAACTGACGTGATTCAACCTCAGGGAGACAGACAGCCCAATTAAAACATGGGCAAAGGACCTGAATAGACAACTCTCTGAGGAAGACATACAAAGAGCCCAAAGGCATATGAAAGAATGCCCAACATCACTAGCCATCAGAGAGATGCAAATTAAAACTACAATAAGATACCACCTCACACCTGTCAGAATGGCAATCATCAACAAATCAACAAACAAGTGCTGGTGAGGATTTGGGGAAAATGGAACCCTGGTGCACTGTTGGTGGGGATGCAGGCTGTTGCAGCCACTATGGAAAACAGTATGGGATTTCCTTAAAAAACTACACATGGAACTGCCTTTTTGACCCATCAATTCCACTACTAGGATTCTACCCGAAGAACCCTGAAACACCAATTCAGAAGAACCTGTGTATCCCTATGTTCATAGCAGTACTATTTACAATAGCCAAGAGCTGGAAACAGCCTAAGTGCCTATCAGTGGATGATTGGATCAAAAAACTTTAGCACATTTACACAATGGAATACTACACAGCAGAAAGACCAATGGAACTCCTACCCTTTGCAACAACATGGATGGAAGTGGAAAGTGTTATGCTTAGTGAAATAAGCCAGTCAGTGAAAGACAAATACCATATGATCTCACCCATTACAGGACAACAATGAACAAAACATATAACAAGCAAAACAGAACCAGATACATGAATACAATAAATAGACCTTCAATGGGCAGAGAGGAGGGAGAATGGAGTAGTGTGGAGGAGGCAAAGAAGGGGAGCAGTTTCCTAAGGAACTAGCATGGAACAATCATGGACATGGATAGCAGGTGGGATTGACTTTGGAGGGTGTGGGAGTGGCAGAGGGGAGGGGAGGCAGAATGGATGCAACAACCATAAAGTTAAATTAAAAAAAAAAAAAAAAAAGAATTCAGATCCTGAAGAGACACTGTGCGATGTTCAAATCCTGGTTCTGCCTCTTTAAAGCTATGTTACTTGAGCAAGTTAGTTAACCTCTCTAAAGAGTAGCTTTCTTACCTATGATAGTGTATGTAAGGTTCTTAATACGTTGCCTGGGATATAATTTAATAAATTGACATTAGCTGCTATTTTCATTTTCTACTACTAAAATATACACAGTAAATGCTCTTTTAATATTTATTCAATTGGATCAAAACCTTCATTGTTGTTTTCAGAGGAAACAGAGCCTGCAGAAGTAAAAACTCTGTTGTCATTTGACTAGAAATATTAATTAATAGTTTCACAGCTTAGGAACCCAGACTCTCTATCAACAGATTTCACATCATCTTTACTGCTAAACTGCTGACCTCCGGGTATTTGATTATTACTAGATTCTTTTTTTTTCCAGTTAAGTTATTTCACACTGTGATAAAGTAGTGAGAAATATAACATAATTTCAAGGAATTTAAGATGAGAAAAAGTAACAGCATATTTATATACATGTCCCAATGCACATGGTCATCTTTGAGTCTAGTAAACATAATCAGTATTCATGGAATTCCCAGAGATAACTGCATTCATCAGTAGTTGAGGTGAGGTGAAATATGGAAACATCTTAAAAAATTTTTGAGGGGTAAATTTGAATTACACAAAGCAATCTCAAGCAAAAGAAAATGCCTTAGGTGTCTCAATCATAGCAGGGTGGGTCAGATCACAAAATGGTTGGCTTTACTCATTTCCTTTTCTTGTTCATACTTCCTACATTAGAGACTTTTTTTCCTGACTATTTGCCTATTTGACTGAGACAGAAAGCAAGACATATCTGAGGGGATTTATAAATGTCAAGTGCAAGAACAAGAGTGCAAAAATTCTGAAAGTACTTGAATCTGATTAAAAAACCCGAGATAAGGATGCTAGAAACCTAAAAATATTAAGTGAAAATTAAGTGTAAGATAAGTCAGCTCCAGGAAAACTGGTATTTCAACAAAGGACTTGAAGTGTTTGTTCATAAATAGCAGTTGATAACTTAATTAAATTAATAGAATCCAGGTTACATACTACTTGAAATTATCTATTTTTGTGAAAATAAACTACCTTACTTTGTTATGTTTTACATTTATTGCAAGATTATTGAGAACCTATTATAGAATGGCAAATGGCAGTTTTATTACTGAAATTAACTTGCAGTTAATCTCAGAAATTGTTCCTCACTTAAGTTTTATTCTATGGTTGTTGAGAAAGTTAAATTGTTTTGTGTGAAGCACAGTGCACAGCACCTGGCATACAGTAGATCCACAGAAAAATGTTTGATTATTAGTTACTCTAGGATTTATCCATGCAACTATTATTATAATTATTACATATATGTGATTCATTCAATTAAGGTGGAGAGAGATTTTTTAAAGTATACCTGAAACCTATGCAATTTTGTTAACCAATGTCACCCCAATAGATTCAATTAAAAGTGATAAAGCTTAACATCACCTGTGACAAATTAACATTAATTCTTTGGTATGATGCACTAAAAAGAACACATCAACTCTGGTCTGTGGTATCCTTCCCAATAATGCTTAACCTCAGTCTAGTCATGAGAAAGCATCAGAAAAAAATTCTACAAAGTAATTGAAAAATACTCTTAAAAAATGTCAACATGGTGAAAAATAAGGCAAACCTGGACTATCACAGATTGGAAAAAATTCAAGAGGACATGATGACTAAATACAACGTGGAGTCCTAGGCCATACAAAGAGGACATTCGTGGGAGAAAGGGCAAAATTTGACTACGGTCCATGCAGTACTTAATAGTATTGCCTTCTCCCTTTCTGCATTTTGCATATTCAAGCACATCTGTTGAGCCTGTGAGCATCTTTATCACCAGCTTTTTGAACTCCAAGTCTGTTAGGTTGGCTATCTTCTCATTGCTTAGTTCTCCCATTGGAACCTTAATCTGTTCCTTCTTTTGAGTTATACTTCTCTACCTCCTCAGCTTGACAGGCTCCTGTGTTTTCCTCTGTGCCTTAGGTAGAGCTGTTGTACACATTATGTTGTAAGGAGTGGAACCTTAGGTATTTGTCATTATGGGGCAACCTGTTTCACCATGCTGTGGTGCTGTCTGTGGGGGAGGGGTCTGAGAGAAAAAAATGCCACCTGCTCAGCACTTGCCTCTTTTCCAGGTACCTCTCCCATTGTCTGTATGAGACTGGTGCCTCTCTAGCTGTTCATAATCACCAAGCCATTATTATATGAAATGTTAAAGGAATTTTTAAAGAAAAGATCAAAATTATAAACATTAAAATGATAACAAACTCACAACTATCAACAACAGAACCTAAACACAAACAACCAAACTAACTAACTAAGCAAACAACCAGAATAAGATCAGAATCATAGGCATGGGGATCATTGGGAGGGTTTTCAGCTGGGAGGGGGAAGAGGAAGAAATGGAGAAATGGTGCTGGGATTAGGAAACATAATTGGTGGGTACAAGATAGACAGGGGGAACTTAAGAATAATATAGGAAAGGGTGAAGCCAGGGAACTTATATGCATGATCCATGGACATGAACTAAGGTGGGTAGGATTGCTGGAGGGAAGGGGGGTACTGGGCAGAGGGGTGCAAAGGGAAAAGAATTTGGAACAATTGTAATAGCATAATCAATTAAATATACTTAAAATAGTATTGTCTTGATGTTACTTTCTTGTTTTCAGTGATTTACTTTAGTTATAGAAGATGGTAACACTACAGGAAGCTACGTGAAGGTCAAATGATATTATTTGTATTATTTTGCAACTTTTCTGTAGGTAAAGTTATTTTAAAGTAAAAGGATTAAAAAGAAAACATTCTGGAAGGCAAGAGCAATGAGGCAAGGATGTTATAGAAAATGATCTAGCAACAGATGGGGCTAGAAATATGTCAAAGTCTGTAGTTATTGTATAGTTGTGACAGTTTCCTCCTGATTGTCAAGGGTTGGGGAAAGGTTAGATGCCAGGAGGTCACAGAAAACCCCAAGTCTCAGGCAAGAGAGAGCAACAGAGAATTAAAAAATAATGATAATAAAAAGAACAGAATAGGGAGTGTGGAGCCAAATTTTGGCAATCTATCAATTATACTTGATGGTAGACCACTTCCCTCTTCCTGCTCATACATCAACAGACTCTGGAAATTGTCATAGCATAGTATCCTTGAACAATTTTCCATAGAGGCGCCATAACTGAGCCTGTGATAGGGGCAGCATTTTATATATTTTTGGCTTGACACATGGAGCTTTCCCTTAGTGGGGTTTTTCTTAATATGGCTTATTTCCTCAAGAAAAAGAATATTGCCTCCTAATGTTATATAACATTCAACTTTTTTAAAGGTTTTGTTGGTAGATTGTTGGCTACAAATTTTCCCTAAAAGCAATAAATAATGAAAGGACATAAACTTTACATCTCAAGAAATTTATCAGGTTTTTTCCCTAATGACTAAAGCTACCTTACTCCTGAGCAGCAGTATTTTAATTTGAGGATATTCATTGTTTTTTTCTACTTAGCTTTTATTTTTTCCATCCAGCATATTGTTAAACTTAAATCAAAACTAAGATAGGATTTTATGTTGGCATGTAGTGGTATTGACATACTGAGATGTTTATAGATTTAGTGACCAAAAGAACATCAAATTTCTAATCAAAATCTCTAACTGGAAGAAGTATTTTGTGACTATAATTTAGCATTGTAAAGCTAATTTCCAAAAAGCTCTCATTACAAAAAAGAAAAATCACGTGGCTGATTATAGTGTCTTGCAATAAAATGACTAATATCATTTGGTACTTTCAACTTTTTTTTCTAAAAGCTTCATATTGGACTGGTGCCTATAAATGCATGTATTGACCTAATAGTTTAAAGCTAGTGGAAAGAATGATCATATAAAAGCCTTAATTTCTATTAAGCATAGATTAATAGAGAATAAAGAGTGCAAAAGAGAGGTGCCAGGTGGCTCATAGGACCTTCAGGTAAAACAAATGAGATTTTATAAGGCTTACAGATACAATTGGTGTGTGCGTGTATTAAGGGATAACAAGTGTTGATTTGAGTGGCTTATTAAATAGGCATGTTTAGCTTAGCAACATTTCTCATCAGTCAGCTTTTTAATCTGCCAAGAAATAGGTACCATTTGCACTTATGAACTGTGTGTAATTATAGTGATTCAGATTTTAGCTTGTAATGAATATTCCTTCACATGCTGCTCACTTGGACTCTTCTTTTCTGTTCCTCTAAATCAGGAGTATCAAACTCATTTTTCCCAGAGGCCATATCAGCCTTGTGGTTGTCTTCAAAGGGCCAAATGTAATTATAGGACTGTGTAAATATAACTACCTCTTAATAGTTAAGTGAGCCTGGTAGAAATGAGGTGCCAGGCTAGAGGTGCTGGGCCTGATAAAACAAGGTGGAGGGCCGGATTCAGCCCTCGGGCCTTGTGTTTGTCACCTGTGCTCTAAGTGAAGAGGAATTGAAGAGAATTATAGTTTGATACTGGCTTAAGAGTAGAACACATATGTCTATAAAATTATTTAGTATGTGCATTTATAAAAATTCTTACTTTCATTTCCCTTAGGTTTTATGTTTTTGGTGATTGAGAGAGTAAGCTGTACATGCCATCCAAAATAAATAGACAAAGATAGTTTATTTCTTCCAAATTATTTTTGTACTGATTGTAAAAATACAAAATAGAAACATGCCTGTATTTAACTTTAAACAGCTGGGACTCACCAAGGAGATGGAAAATAGGTTCTGTATGTCTGATTAAGTTGTACAATTCCTTTTAGGGTTTTCTCTTTACTCTTACCCCCAGCAACTTTGTAGTCTCATCTCACTATTTTACTTCATTACCCCAATATTGGTAGTTATATTGGATAAAACCTTAGATCTCAATGTGTTCAATCCTTTATTTTATAGTTGGTATCACTGAGTTTCTGAAATATTAAGGAAAATAACTCATCCCAGTTTTTACAACACTATCTTGCCTGGACTAGTAATCTAGTCCCCTTTTACTGTATTCAGTCTTCCCTTCCTTAAGGTTGTTCTAGTATCTGCTAATACAGAAAAGATTTTAAGTGTGAATGATATTTTATCTACTAGGGTCATTTAAATTAAAAAAAAAAAAAAACCCTCAAGGCATCTTAATTCAAAGGAATGATCTCTACTGGTCAATTTTCAGAAACCACGATAGACTAAGTCATAAAACTTTTGTGTATTGGAATTTTGTCAGGGGGGTGGAGGGCTGTTTCATGACCCAAATCCTGATATTTCTTCCTAAGAGCTGTAGCTTTCCAAGTGTTACATTCCTTGACTCTCTCTGCTTCTTTTTCATTACCTACTTGGGAAGGTGGGAATGACTTACTCCACCTTCATCAATAGATGAATTTGGAGACAGTGAATTATGCTTGCTCAAGTTGATTCCATCCCTTTTGTCTTGGGAAACAGCTGCCTGAAGGGAGCAAGATTTTACTTGACAAATGTATATACATATCTTCAGCATAATATGGTTCTCACAACTAAACTTTGTCCACCAAATTAAAAATTTTATAATAATTTTGATGTCTTCAGATTCAACTACTGTTTGTCAAATTGATAGGTAAAGAAAAATACCTCATTATGGTTTCTAGGTCCCTTTTTTGTTACTCAAAAATATAAATATTTATTAAAATATATTGCCTGTTTGTTTTCTTATGTGAATTGCTTTGTTATGTCCTCTTCTAAATTTTCTCTCCAGCCTGTCCTTTAAAAATAGTTTGAAAAAGCTTTTGTGATGATAGGATGGTGTTCTATTTGCACAAGGAGCAAATGTTAATTCTGCTTGACTCTAGCATGTAATTGTATGAACATGCTCTCTATTGTAAAATATTGAACATGACTGTATGGGAAGGAGAAAAACATATGAACACTAAGAAAAAGATAGCTACTTAGCAATTTATAAATAAAATGGACAAATATAACAGAATTTGATGTGAGGTGGCTAGAATATTAGAGACTAATGTGAGAGGATTAATCCAACAGTGCTTAGAGAAAAAATTTAAACATTGATCCAATATACTCACTCTCATTGTTCCATCTAGTAATTTTTTTAAATTAATTTTTGTTTTTAATTTTATTATTTTAAATTTAATTTTATTGTTGTATTATATCCATCCCCCTTTTCCTTCCCTCTGTCCCCTTCCCCACTTACCTACTCTCTGCCAAAGTCAATCCTACTTGTTGTCCATATACATGCTTCTTCCATGCTTGTTCCTTGACTAAAATGCTCCCCTTCTTTGTCTCCTCCTCCCCCCTCAACTCTGCCCACTGAAGGTCTATTCATTATTTCATGTATCTGGTTTTGTTTTGCATGTTTGCTTGTTTTGCTCATTTATTGTCCTGTAATGGGTGAGATCATATGGTATTTGTCTTTCACTAACTGGCTTATTTCATTAGGTACCATCCTTGTTGTTGCAAAGGATAGGAGTTCCTTCTTTCTTTCTGCTGTGTAGTATTCCATTGTGTAAATGTACTACAGTTTTTTGATCTAATCATCCACTGATGGGCACTTAGGCTATTTCCAGCACTTGGCTATTGTAAATAGTGCTGCTATGAACATAGGTGTACATAGGTTCTTATGAATTGGTGCTTCAGGGTTCTTCAGGTATAGTCCTAGTAGTGGAATTGATGGATCAAAAGGCAGTTCCATTTTTAGTTTTTTAAGGAAACTCCATACAGTTTTCCATAGTGGCTGCACCAGCCTTCATTCCCACCAACACTGCACCAGGGTTCCCTTTTCCCCACATCCTTGCCAGCACTTGTTTGTTGATTTGTTGATGATTGCCATTCTGACAGGTATGAGGTGGTATCTTATTGTGGTTTTAATTTGCATCTTTCTGATGGCTAGCGATGTTAAGCATTCTTTCATATGCTTCTGGGCCCTTTGTATGTCTTCCTCAGAGAGTTGTCTATTCAGATCCTTTTCCCATTTTTTAATTGGGCTGTCTGTCTCCCTGGTGTTGAGTCTCATAAGTTCTCTATATACTTTGGATATCAAACCCTTGTCTGAGGTATCATTGGCAAATATCTTTTTCCATACAGTTGGTTCCCTTTTAATTTTGCTGGTGTTTCCTTTAGCTGAACAGCAACTTTTCACTTTGATATAGTCCCATTTGTTGATTTGTCCTTTTTGCCCTTAGAG
The DNA here is from genome assembly GCA_004026585.1 of Noctilio leporinus. Lineage (NCBI taxonomy): Eukaryota > Metazoa > Chordata > Mammalia > Chiroptera > Noctilionidae > Noctilio > Noctilio leporinus. The sequence continues at coordinate 29,595 of PVIW01010317.1, forward strand.
AAGTATCAGTAAACCTATTTCTGTGTAGGATATCTTAAACTGTATTGCCTATACTTACTTCCAGGACTTTTATGGTGGTACTGCTTATGTTTAATTTCTTTATCCATCTTGAGTTTATTCTGGTGTATGGTGTAAGTTGGTGGTTTAGTTTCATTGTTTTGCATGTTGCTGTCCAGTTCTCCCAACACAACTTGATGAAGAGACTATTGTTCCTTCCCTTTTTGTGGAATATTAGTTGCCCCTTAGAGTCCTGGGTTTACTTTTGGGATCTCTATTCTGTTCCATTGGTCTGTCTGTCTGTTCTTGTGTTAGCACCAGACTGTTTTGATTATTATGGCTTTGTAACATAGTTTGATATCTGGTATTGTGATTCCTCCTACTTTGTTCTTCTTTCTCAAGATTGTTGTAGTTATTTAGGGTCATTTTTGACTCCATATAACTTTTTAAAAGTATTTGTTCTAAGTCTGTGAAATATGATGTTGGTAGTTTCATAGGGATTGTGTTGAATCTATAGATGACATTGGGCAGTAAGGACACTTTAATGATGTTAATTCTTCCCAACCATGAATATGGTATATTCTTCCACTTATTTGTATCTTTCCTAATTTCTTTCTTCAGTGTTCTATAGTTTTCTGAGTACAGGTCTTTTATCTCCTTGGTTAAATTTATTCCTAGGTAGTGTATTTTTTAGGTTGCTATTTTTTGGTTGCTACAGTAAATGGGATTTGTTTTCCAGTTTCTTTCTTAGTGTTTCATTGTTCATGTATAAAATTGCCTTGAATTTCTGAATGTTGACTTTGTATCCAGCTATTTTGCCAAATTCACTTATTATGTTGAATAGTTTTTTAGTGGAGTCTATCAGGTTTTCTATGTTCACTATTGTGTCATCTCCAAATGACAGTTTTACTTACTCCTTTTCAATTTGGATGCCTTTGATTCCTTTCTATTATCTGATCTCTATGGCTGGAACTTCCAAAACTATGTTGAATAGAAGTGGAGAGCATGGACCCCCTTGCCTTTTTCCTGATCTTAATGGAAAGGATTTCAGTTTTTGCCCTTTGAGTATGATGTTAGCTGCAGGTTTCTCGTATATGGCCTTTATTACGTTGAGGTATGCTCCCTCAAATCATATTAATACAAAGTTTCCTTTTCATTATTCTAAAATGCCTATGTTAATTCATTTGTTTAAAGAATTACTCTTTTAAGTAACATGAATTGCAAAATTACCAAACACATGCAAAAATACATTTATACCCATACATATTTTTACACGTATTTAAAGTACATACTGGGTTTTGAAGAGTTAATACAAAAAATTTAAATATGCTGATAGCTTACATAATTATTACATATTAAATGATAGCATTTTAGATATATAATAGCAAATTAAGCAGTTATTTTCTTCTTTAATACTTATTTTACTCTGGAATGCTATTTTTTGTGAAATATATCACAGAAATGATATATTGCAGAACTCACTTTTGTGAAAGTTGTCCTAGAGACAGTGCCAAACCCATAGTAAAAAATGAATTTGGTTTTTGAGTCAGACCCTCCTCCCTCCAATAATACAACTCAATTTTATTTTAAGCTACTGAAACTACAACTTATTCTTTTTGGAGTTTTCCATCTTAAATAGTAGATTAATTAATTAATTAAGGCTGTGCACTGGTCTTACTTCATTCAATACCCTCTGTCTTTCCTCTGCATGTGTTTTACATGTTGAAGCCTTCAGAAATAATGGCACTTGCAGTGTTCAGCTGGTCCCCAGATTAGAAATGATTATGTCTACTAAGTTGAGGTAAAAAGTAAAAATCCCTAGAATTTAAATAATTTTATAGAATAGTGTTCTAGTTATTTTTTAAACTTGTGGTTAACTTCCTATGTGGTCCTAAACTAACCCCTGAAATATTTAAGAGTCTGTTGAGATAGAGATTAGGTATGTTCACATTTCAATAATAAAGTTTACTATAGCATTCATTCCTTTTCCCAAGCATCTCTGGTTTGGGGGCTTTCATAACTGAAAATGTATATTTCCATGATTTAGTTGAAAGGAATCTCATCTAGTTTACATGCTAATATGAGAATATATATTGTCTATGTACATGAATCATATGGTTTAGTAGTTTGCAACTTTCATCCAAATTGGTCTTCATTCTCAGCCTCTTTTCTAACCTAAAGATCGACTGATTTCACAAAACACTCCTGTTAACAGAATCTATATATTACTCACAAATAAGCACATGTTTTATAACAGTGAATAAGAAAGATAACATGTCTTCTATGTAATATACATCCATGTTTTCTTAGGTTTTCCTTCTACCTTAACTGCATTAAATTTTTCTGAGTTATTGAAAGTAACCTGATTTTCCCATATTGTGAAATGATTCCTATCTAAGAAAACTTAACCTGCAGTAATGCAGATACAAGTAATATACAAAATTATACCTTATTTAGTAAAATCTATTTATAACAAGATCACTTTAAAGCATTCATAAGTTAAAGTTGGTTCTTATCCATTCAGCTGCCCTATGTCCTTTGATTGGGGCATTTCATCCATTTACCTTTGTATCTGTGTTCCTATCTGTCTCTCTGTTTCTTTATCTTCTTAAAGCAGACCCTTTCGCATCTCTTGCAATGCAGGTTTGGTGGAGATGTATTCTTTTAGCCTTCTTTTGTCTGGGAAGCTCCTTATTTCACCTTCCATTTTGAATGAGAGCCTTGCTGGGTAGAGTATTCTTGGTTGCAGGCCTTTGTTTTTCATTGCTTGAAATATGTTTTTCCATTCCCTTCTGGCTTGTTGTGTTTCTGTTGAGAACTCAGCTGATAACCTAATGGGATTCCCCCCCTTGTATGTTATTAGCTGTTTCTCTCTTGCTGCTTTTAGGATTCTCTCCTTGTCTTTGAACTTTGCCATTTTCATTATGATGTGTCTTGGAGTGGGCCTGTTAGGGTTCATCTTCATTGGGACCCTCTGTGCTTCCTGAATTTGCATGACATTTTCTCTTCTCAAGTTAGGGAAGTTTCCTGTCATTAATTTTTCAAAGAGGTTTTCTACCTCTTGTTCCTCCTCTTCTCCTTCTGGTATCCCTATGATACAGATGTTATTATGTTTCATGTTGTTCTGTAGCTCTCTTAAAACCTCTTCATTCTTTTTCAGTCTTTTTAAATTTTGTGGCACTGCCTGGGAATTATTTTCTACATTGATCTGATCCTCTGATTTTTCTAGCCTGCTTTTGATTCCTTCTACTGTGTTCTTCAGTTCAGAAATGGTATTCTTCATTTCCTCCTGGCTCTTATTGATGGTTTCTATGTCCTTTTTAATGCTGATGTAGTTCTCAGTAAGTTCCTTGGAGCTTCCCTGGAGTTCTTTGTAGTTCCCCTGGAGTTCTTTGTAGTTCTCCTGGAGTTGTTCTAGTTTTCTTTGAACTCGCTGAGTTCATTGAGATTCTCTATCATCATTATTTTGAATTCCATGTCTGACAGTGTGCTTGCCTCTATTTTATTTTACACTCTTCCTGGGGATTCCTCCTTTCCATTTGTTGAGGGTTTATTTCTTTGTCTCCCCATTTTCGATTACTCTTGTTTGCTTCTGCTTGGATTGTTCTGCTTTGACTTACTGTCTTAGTAGTGTGACCTTATGTGGTGTAGAGGTGCACTTTTTTACTTCTTGGATCTGTGCTTGATGACATCAGCTGTGTCTCAGTCTGGGCCTAGTTAGGCAGTTGGAGATCATCAGAGATCTACTGTCTTTGTTCATCTTCTTTAGTTGTTAATCCAATCAATCTTTGATCTGAGGTCAGGTTGAGGGACTGCTGTGTGGGGCCAATTAATTCCTATGGGTGGGTGGGGCTGTGGCTTCTCCTCAGGCTCCTGCCCTTTGGAGAAGAGTGGTGTGCTGGCTGTATGGGGGATAGGTCTGCATTGGACTCATGAGCTGCTCCCTCAACTCTCCCTGCAAAGCCACTGATGCAAACCCTCCAAAAGTGTCTCTAGTCCACTGTGCCCTCCCTCTGCTGAAGCCCACGACAAGTGGGTGCCACTGTTTTTTCATGCCTGGTCCCCATAAGAATTCAGTCTCTGTCAAGCTGGCTAAACCTGGTGGCTTTTTCCTTTTCCATGCTGGGTGGTTTTTACTCTTAGCCTTGTTGTTGTAGGCTGGGAAGGCCAGTTGGGAGTTTAGATCCCACCCTTTTTAGGTGGAACCCCCTGCTGCTGAGCTGTTTCTCTGTCAGTTCAGTTGTTGCCTGTGGGGGCCCCGCCACCCCTCTTGCATCTCTGCACTTCCTATCAGTCAGGTAATGATGAATCGGCTCTTCTGTTCTTTCTCTGGTAATAAGACTTCTCTCCAATTGGTGTTCTGTTGGTTATTCTGGATGATTTCTCCCTAATTAAGTTGTAATTCCTGTTTGATATTGGGAGGAGATTGGTATAGCTCCACTTACTCCTCCACCACCTTGGTTTCTCTGTTTCTTCATCATTTTAAAGCAGGCCCTTTAGCATCTCTTGCAATGCTGGTTTGGTGAAGGTGTATTCTTTTAGCCTTCTTTTGCCGGGAAACTATTTATTTCACCTTCCATTTCCAATAAGAGCCTTGTTGGGTAGGATATTCTTGGTCCTAAGCCTTTGTTTTTCATTACTTGGAGTATTTTTTTCCCCATTTCCTTCTGGCTTGTAGTGTTTCTGTTGAGAAATAATTTGATAACCTTATTGGAGTCCCCTTATATGTTATCATATGTTTCATGTTTTCCTGTATCTCTCTTAACACATCTTTATTCTGTCTCAGTCTTTTTTGATTTTGTTGCACAGTGTGGTTATTTTTTTCCCATGATTTCCTCCAATTTGCTGATCTGTTCCACTGCTTCCTCTAACCTGCTTTGAATTCCTTTTATTATATTCTTCAATTCAGAAATTTTATTCTTCATTTCTTCCTGGTTCTTACTGATGATTTCTATGTCTTTTTGAATGCTGGTATAATATTCAGTTAGCTCTCTGTAGTTGCCCTGGAGTTCTTTGTAGCCTTTTTTGAGCTCATTGAGCTTTCTTATAACCATTTCTTTGATTCCATGTCTGATGGTTTTGCTTGTTTCTATTTCATTTAGCAGTCTTTCTGCTGATTCCTCCTTTCCTTTTGGTGATTGACTATTTCTTTTCCTCCCCATTTTGGGTGTCTGTTGTTGCTTGTTTGTTTTTTGGATTAATCTGCTATGACTCCCTAACTTGGTGGAGTGCTTTTCTGTGGTAGGAGGTTTGTGGATTTTAGTGGTGCAGTCTCCTAGATTTCCTCAACTTGTTGCTCTTGGGGTGTCCTTTATGCCATTAATTTGGGATGCCTGGTTGTATTTTATATTTGCTTTATGTGTTGCTCCTTGATGCATTTTTCACTACAGTTGGCTGATTGAAAGACACTCCTATTGTCTCCTATACTGTTATCAAGCTACTCCTAAAACAACAGCCAGTCCAAGCAAAATAATGACACCTTTAAAGATATCTTACACCCTTAATTACATAACCATACTCTCAAATATAATCCCCACCCTTAATCATATCCTCAGCTTCAAATGAGCCAGTCTTAATGAGAATATAAATATAATAAGATGATTATAAGAGAGGAAAACAACTGAGTTGACTGAAATATAGATAATTTTGAAAGGTGCAGAGGAGTAGCAAAGATTGTGGCAAGAAGTAGTAGGGGAGTGCAAGAGAGAAAGTAAACTTTACCTCAACTTTACAGTAAACTTTACTGTGTGAGAGAACAAACATACATAAGTGGAAAAAAAAAAAAAAAAAAAAAAAAAAAAAAAAAAAAAAAAAAAAAAAAAAAAAAAAAAAAAAAAAAAAAAAAAAAAAAAAAAAAAAAAAAAAAAAAAAAAAAAAAAAAAAAAAAAAAAAAAAAAAAGCTACCATAAGGAAGTTGGCTTAGAAAAAGTAGTGTAAAAGAAAATAAATAAATAAATAAAAGGTGAATCCAGTTGGTGAATGTTTCACCTCAGCAATGTCAACAGTGTATGAGCTATAATATCTATAGGTGGTGAGATGGGAGCTTGAAGTAAAAAAAAGAGAGAGAGAGATTAAGAAGTGTTTGGAAGAAGAGGAAGTGGCTTATATCTCCCCTTAGATTTATAACTAAGTTTTATAGATAAGTTTTAAAAGGTGCTGCACCATCTTCCTGTACACCCCCAAATAGCACTGATTGGTCAAGGTGGGGAGAGGACAAGTGTATTTTTTGAGCAGAAAAAAAAGTATGTAGCATCTAATAGCACAAAACCAAAAATGGTTTTAAGAGGCTGGAGAGGGGAGGAATACTTAGTGTGAGGAATGGGAATGAGTCCTAGCAGGAGAGTAAGTAGACTTCAAAATAATAGTAGGAAGGGGATCTTGGGTAGTTAAATGAATTAAGAGAAGGGAGGAGTAAAAATATGGAATTTGGAATACACTGTAATATAAACATTATTTACTTAAAATGTGCTAACTGTGAGGACAAGAAATAGCTATTAAAAAGGACATGTTAGGGATTAATAATTCATGTAGTTCTCAGTGTAACTCAGGTGCTTGAGATTAGCAGTGATCCATTTCCTGAGTCTGCCTCTTTTCCTTGATCAAGTTTCTGCTGTGGGGCCTTGGAGTTGCAGGGCCTATCGCTTTGGAGTCTGTTACAGTCAGGGCTGGTTCTGAGTGCCATGCCCCTGGTAGGCTGAGCCTCCAGTAGCCTAGCTGGTTTTCACTCTGCCAGTGTCTCAGAGTCCTCCCTTCTCGAGCTGGTTCTGGAAGGAGTGCAGCAGCTGGCTACTTGTTTGAGCCTGTTCTGAGGGAGCGCCATGGTGTGCTTATTGGTTGCCCAGGCTCCTGCTCCAGCTCCTGAAGGAGGGTTCTGCCAGTGGCAGTACACTGCGCCTGGTTGCACCAGTGGGAAGCTCCTCCTTTGAGCCGTCTCCATGCAACAGTTTCTGTGGGGGCCTGTGCAAAACTGTGGGAGGGGGCCTCCCTTCCCGCTAGAGCTCTGAGCTGCCCTCTTCCCTGGCTGTGCTGGGGCACAGCTCTTCACCGGTGCACTCCCATGGTGCAGCTTTCTGCCTCCATGTTGCCTGGGCCAGTGTGTGCCTGTGGTGCAGCTTTCCACTTTCATGCCACCTGGGATGGTGGGCTCCTGCTGATGCTGGATCTCTTCTCCTCCACCGCTGGCCTTCCTCTCTCTCAGCTGTGGAGCTTGGCTTTCACACAGTCCCTCCCCTGTAGGAGTTCAACTCTTCAAACATCCCATACTCAATGATCACACTTTTCACTGTTCAAATTTCTAAACAATAGGCAGCTAAAGCTGTCTTTAGTCAGAGCCTCCTCTCTGGGCAGAGCAGGCCCTGCCCAGAGCTGATGCTGGACCAGAACTGTCTTACCTGCTCTCCTATATATCTCCGCAGCCTCTGGGCTGTGCACCTCGGAATCCAGATGCTTACCATTCTAATTCTTGGGGACTTGCAGCTGTCTTGAGCTCCCTACCCTATCCTCCAGCCACTCAGGTGCTTGAGAATGCCAATGCTGCCTTCTAATGTGTTGCCATCTTCCATATTTCCATTCTATTTTTTTCTTAAAAAATTTTTGTGTTGGTTGTTTAAGTGTAGTTGGTATGCAATCTTATATTTGTTATATTAGTTTCAGGTGTACAACATAGTGATCCAATACTCCTTATAATGTCAACCCACTAATTCCAGCAATAATCCATTACCATGTTACCATGTAAATTTATCACAATATTATTGACTATATTTTCCTTTTTTTTTTTCCATCCATTTCCCAGCTCTTCTCTTCTGGTAACCATCCCTTTGGGCTCTGTTTCTATGAGTCTATTTTTGTTTTGTTTATTTGATGTTTTGTTTTTAGGTTCTATATAAGTAAAACCATACATTTGTCATTCTCTACCTGACTTATTTCACTTAGCATAATACCATCTAGATTCATCCATGTTATTGCAAATGGTGAGGTTTTAGTTTATATTGCTATGTAATATCCCATTAACTATATAGAGTGTGGCAAAAATAGATTTACAGTTGTTTATATTGAAAATAATATAACAATGAATAAATAATAACACAAGAATAGACTGTATTTCATGTATTCACAACAATAAAACTACTTTGCCCAACCTTGTATATAGCTCACATCTTCTTTATCCATTCATCTATAACTGGACACCTAGGTTTTTTCCATATTTTGGCTATTGCAAATATTGCAATGATCTATGCAAGATGCATAGATCTTTTCAAATTAGGGTCCTCATTTTCCTTAGGTTAATAAGGGGTCTTTCTTTATCTATTCCTCTTCTTTCCTTTTCTTTCTGGTTATCTCCTTTTTCATGATTTCTGTCTGCAGAAAGTACATAGTGTAGAACCAGTCAGCCATATCTAATGTCAAATTTTATTTTGGCCACATATAGAAAGTGTAGTCAGAAAAATTATTTTTAAAGCCTCTTTGTGTTTGTGTCTTTATATGGAATATGGAGATAATATACATACAACATCACTTGAATTAACTGAGATTATATAGAACATCTAACACATGGACTAATACATAGAAGCATCTGACACACTTTCTTTTTTTTTACCTTTAAAATATATGTTATGACTTTTTAAGACATACAAAAAGACAAAGACAACAAATACCAGTGTACTTGTTTCAGATTGAACAACCAAATTTTTGCAAAACAGTTGAAACCCTTTCTCTTTCTGATTTTACCCCTCCTTCCTCTGCAGATGTAATTATATTGCTGAATTCAGAATGTATTACCCGAATTTCTACATATGGTTATATTATTAAATAATATAGTAGTACTCTTTATATTAATTATATCAAATCATATGCATTTTTAATTCTTGCTTTTTTCTTTTAACTATGAAATTCATTTTTTTATTTGTATGGCTCCAGTTAATTAATTTTTATGGCTTAATAGTATTTGATTGAATAAATACACCACAGTTTACTTTGTTGTTCTATTAACAGATACTTAGACTCTTAGTTTTATAACACACTTTCTTTACTTTTCTTTCTTAATCATTCAGACCCCTATAGTATCTGAGTTAGCTATCAATAGGGAAAAGTTAGGAGTTCCCAGCTTAATTTAATATTTATAAAAACTATATATTTCATACAATTATAGGTACCTAAATAGCATATAAGCAAGAATTATAGATAGATTGATCCACTACCTCATTGCAACCACCCACAGAAATGCTTTTACTAATATAAGTGCTACTCTAAACTTCCAGGTAGTCAGCCAAGTTTTAGACCTATTACTAAACCCAATAAATATGGTAAATGCAGATTCTGAATGACAATGCTCTTTGAAATGGAGCAGAATCTCATTTTAGAATATATTCTGAATGTATAAGATTATTTCTCCAGAGTTAAAGAAAAGATAGTAGGTGGGTCTATAATATAGATGAATGGGCTGAGAAGTATGTCTAAGCTTTTTTCTTTCTTTCTTTTTTTAAAATTTTATTGTTGTTGTATTACATCCATCCCCTTTTTAAAAGTTCAGGATTAAAAATACTTAGAATTCTAACTGCATGAATTCCAGGTTCATCTCTTTCTGATTGCAGACTCTTAGAACTTAGAGGAGCATGAGTACAAATCACCATTTCACACTGATTAAACCAGAAAAAAACCCCCAGAATTTCTTAGTTTCTTTAATTTCTGTTAAGTTGGCAATCTCTTACTTAAACATAAAGCATACAGAACGTTTTAAATGAAGATACCAGAGTACCACCTTTAGAATCTGTAGCTCTGGAATGTAGCTTATGACTGCATTTTTACATTGCATTTTAGATAATCCTAATATAATTAGTCTACCAGAAAACTTTGCCCTGCACCCTGCCTTATAAATAAGTTATATGACTGCTATTTGGGGGCTGCTAAGCAGTAGATTTTAGTGAGATAGCTGCAATTTCTTCTGCTGAGAGAAAGAAATACAAATAGAAAATGTATTCTTTCTTCCTAAAAGAATAAAAGGCAAAAAAATATTAATGTCTTTGTGTTGCACGGAAGGTTCTGAGAGCCTATAAGGGAGAGTAATCCTTGCTAAGCAGTGGGACCATCACCTTCTCTGGCCTTAATGGGAGATGTGTTACTATCAGCACTTTCCTAAAAACAGTGTCTTCAAGAGAGTTTCTGTACAGGATGCAAAGTTCTTTCCTTTCATGCTTGAAAATTCACAATTAACTGCTTAGAATGAGGAGGAGTGAGATATTTTCTTGAGATGCTTACCTGATTTCTAATTGTAACCTCCTCCCTTACAGTGCCTTGTTGCAGGAAGTGGTTGGTTAGGGGTGAGAAAAAGGTTACCCAGTAACAGTGGAGGGAACTAGGTAGTATTTGAAAACAAAAAAAGAACAGTTCTAACCACTATGCATCTTCTAAAACATTTGGATGACCCAGGAACAGGCCATAGTACAGAGCTGAAGCCCATGATACACTGCTGAAAGGAAAATGAAAGATAAAGTTAAGTGGGACTTTGGTGTGAGAGCTTTCATTGCCTTGATATACCTGTGTGAGAAGCAGATTTGAGTGAGAGGAGCTGGTGTTATTCTGAGGATACCTTTCATTTGGTTTTCTGAGAAGATTCTATGTGATCCTGACTGAATCCTACCAGCCACTTCAAATAACATCTTCATTCTCATTTTGCTGTTACAAGTAATAAACTTGTTCAAACTTTTCAAGTAGATTCCTGGTTATGTTTTCTTTCTCATGCCTCAGTTTTTGTAAACTTAATCTCAGTCAAAAATTTTAAACAAACATTAGTTGACAGATCATTAAGAAGCATCCTTTATTCCACTTTTCTCTGTTTTTCATTGTCTTCCTGATTCTTGATTTATACAGTGCTATTTTGGGAAAACTAATATACCCCAAGATTAACAGCGATTTCCTTTGTAAACCAACCCTGTTAAAAATGTATTTCCAGGAGTCTGGTGTAACCTGAACCAGCAAGTCTGAGCTTTGCTTCCTGCATGGAGAGAATCCTAGGCTCTTGTATTCAAGGACTGCTTTATTAGCCACAGAAGAAACAGCCAAAAGTAGAGATTCCTGGAACAATTGTAAATTAATCATTGAATATAGAATACATTTTCAAATGATTTTCAATTATTAAACAGACTTGGTAAGTACAAAGAGAACTCAATTCTAGTGTGTTCTTAGCCTTGTAAAGATATTCATAGGTTTAAAATTTAATGTTTTCTTTTCATTTGTAGTGAATTTGTTGTTGGCAGAAAATGCATGAGAGTCTAGAGGCAGAGAATGAAGTCTTATGTTCCCTACATAATGGATCTAGCAGAAGTGGTTAGCTATTTAGGGTTTACTAGTGCTGCTCTGCCAGTCCACATTAGACATGATTTGGGAGTGCTACCAGAAGCAAGCATGCACTAAACTTCACAAAACATGTCAAACCATATTGTATAAGGATATTATTTAAAGGGGGAGAGCTAGAAATTGGGCTAAAAATTCTTACAACAATGTAAGGATTTAACACCTCAGCACTTTTTCTCAACTATATCTCATCTCTTTTGTCACTTAGGTTAAGGTTCATCTTCTTGCTTAGTGATTCTATTTACCTCTTCTATATGGGTCTAGTCTTTGACATATTGCTGATCCCTTTAGGAAACTGTAGGCATGTTCTTCCTGCTGTGCTTTTGCTTGGGGAAGGAAACTTACAGTGCATTTGTGGGGAAATTCCACACTATCTCAGATAAAAAATGGTACTCTTGTTTGCCTAATGTGACATCTTTTGTTTATGAGAAGGCAGAGACTTAAATTCAGATATTAGAAAAAAGAAGTGAGGTAAAGGTCAGCCAAAGTTTATAATATGTGACATACACTGGCTTGTTGACTTCATGTTAGGTACTTTCTTAATTGGTTTATTCTGAAAAGGAAGCAGGACATATTTGTGGATTCTGAGTCAGGCAAATGTGGGTTCAAATTTGTTCCACCAATTACTAGCTAAATGATTTGGGGAAACCACTAAACCTTGCAAATCATTATTATCATCATTTATAAAATGAGAATAATATTAAAGTTCATAAGGGTTTGCTATGGCATTTATAAAGAGGTTGATAGAGTGGTTGCCCAATGGTAGACAGTAAGGACACATCTGTAAAACCTCTCTCCACCACATATTGTCGATCTTTCCTATTGGCAACATCCCTTTGTTTGTTACTATACTCATGCATTTCTCTTTACACCAAATGATATTCATAGGAAAACTTCTATTATAAAACATCAAAATTTGAGAAATGGCATTATGTATTTTTAAAGTAGAATTTAAAAGGATATAATAAAAATTTATTTGTTCATCTTTAGGAGACAATTAGTGATTGTTTTTTCTTCCCAAATAATGAATTATTTTATATATAATTGCTATTTTGAGAAAGGTATTCCTCCAAATGGGCATTAGGGAAAGAGGACAAATTTTAATTAAACCATTTAGCACACACTAAATAACTAACCCACCAGGAAGCAAGATGAAAGGAAGCTTAATTGGTTTAGAAATATAGCAATGGGAGAGCTTTAAACTCAAAGTTATATGCAGAGATAATTCTACATCTTGCTCCTAATCAACAGTAAAGGGAATTATTGAAAACTAGAAAAGGCAAGGGAAGTAAATTAAAAATAGGTTGACTTTCATCCAATTTGTCCCCCTAGCCAAACAAAAATAAAATCTCTAGGATGTGCATGTACGTTCTATTTTTGGACAAGTTTACATAAGAGCTGCTTTATTCCTAAAACTGACAGCATGATTCTTTCTAATACTTTACATTATGTGTTTGATAGTGTTTATCATTCTCTCATTCTTTTCATTATTTCCTCCATATAATCTCCTAATTAACACTTTTATAAGTGTCAGGGCCAACATATGGGCCCATAAACACAGGGTAACAAACCTAGTGTGTATATCTACTAAGCACCTATTTGTCATCATCAGATGATGTGAAAGCTCAAAAGATTAGGTGGACTAGTCAGAGAATGGGACAATCTTAGGAACAATGGCAGGACAAACAATGAGACAAATAAAGAAATGACTATATGAAGTCAGCTAGGTCCTGAGCTCTGAGAGTGTAAAAGCCTCTGGAGATAAAGTAAAAGAACAGTAGAATTGAGAGAGCTGGGCAAAAACTAATTCAGTTCCATTTAACAGAATGCTCATTACATGCCAGGATTTGTGATAGAATGTACCTTTGAGTGACCTTTGGAAAACAAAGGTAAAATCTGTTTATAGTTCTTTTAAGAGATATTATAGACTATCCAAAGAGACATGCATATGAACAGATTGTGCCAAAATACAATGAAAAGTCCTTTGATAGAGTTCTAAGGGAGACATATAAGGTGATCACCTATTGTGCCATTTTTTGATTTTTACTTTTATGATTATTATTATTTGGGGGATAACAAAAACTTGACCACATTATTCTCTTGTTTTATTTGAGCTTTTGTTCTCAATGCAGGTCTTTCTATGAACAATGTCTGAATAACACAAAATGTTGAAGGGCCTAATTTAAGAGGAAAAAGTAGGAGGGAAAAACTAAAACAATATGAACAATAAAATGGCAATAAATACATATCTGTCAACAATTTAACCTAAAAAACAAAATTAATAAACAAGAATAATGGAAACAGACTCATATATATGGAGAAATTATATATGTATATGTATATTCCTCATATATATGGAGGTCTGAATGTTGTCATTTTGACTTATTTTTCATATATTTTAACTTTGATTTTATAGCTTCCCCATTTTTATTTTTTCCATTTACCTGGAATTTATTAGTATAAATATGATAATTCAACTAAATTCCAATAATTATATGGGCAAAATCAGAATACCATTCACTGTACAACAAACATCTTAACACACTTTTCCATATTACACAAAGACTATAGTTGTAGAAAACATTGCATTCCAATGGTTTTAATTTCTGAACTCTAATTGAGACTTTTAACATGAATATTACATGTTGGAAGATATAAACCAACAGGTTGTCTTAATCAATTTTCCTGGAGTCCTTCAAACAAATATCTACGTTCTTTGCATCGTAAATGAATTTGATATTCAGCAAAAGACAAAAGCAAATTAATGTAGAGTAGAATTTTGTCTTGTCTAGTCTGTATATCTGGAAACATTAACACATGTTATAATTAAAGGTGAAAATGCACTGAAATTTTAAATTTTAAATTCACAAATTTTATAAGTGGAAGATATATAGCTTCAGAATGTGTGGTTGAGGCAAAACATTGAGTTTGTTGAGGTGACATTGGTTAATAAGATTATATAACTATCAAGTGTACAATTCTATAACAACCATTTGTGTATTGTATTGCATATTGACCACCCAAGGTCAAGTCTCTAATGTCATTTATCCCCCCTTTATCCTCTTCTACCATTCCCATCCTCCCTTTGCCTTGTGGTAAGTATCACACTGTTGTCTATGTCTACAAGGCTTTAGTTTTGTTTTTGTTTTTACTTAACCTCTTCACCTCTTTCACCCAGCACCCAAAATTCCTCCCAATTGGCAATCATCAAAAATTTCTCCAAATATATGAGTCTGTTTCCATTATTCTTGTTTATTAATTTTGTTTTTTAGATTAAATTGTTGACAGATATGTATTTATTGCCATTTTATTGTTCATATTGTTTTAGTTTTTCCCTCCTGCTTTTTCCTCTTAAATTAGGCCCTTTAACATTTTGTGTAATAGTAATTTGGTGATAATGAACTAATTTAGCTTCTTTTTCCTTTTGTCTGGGAAACTCTATCTTTCCTTCAATTCTAAATGACAGCTTTGATAGCTTTGCTAGCTAGAGTAATCTTGTCTCTGGGTCCTTGCTTTTTATTGCTTGAATACTTCTTGCCAATCCTTCCTGGCTTGCAAAGTACTGTATATGTTGGGAAATCAGCAAACAATCTAATGGGAGCTCCTTTGTAGATAAATAACAGATTTTCTGTAGCTGCTTTTCAGATTCTTTGTGTTTAATATTTTGGATTTTAACTATATGTCTTTTTTTACTTACCATATTTTATTTACCATATTTCTTCTTCTTCTTCTTATTTTTTTAAAAATTTTATTGTTGTTGTATTACATCCATCCCCTTTTTGCTCCACTCTGTCCCCCTCCCCGCCCACCCATTCCCCCAAAAATCAATCCCACATGTTGTCCATGTCCATGGTTCCTTTATGCTAGGTTCTTGTCTAAGCTGCTCCCCTTCTTTGCCTCTGCCTCACCCCTACCCCCAACCACATTCCCCCTGACCACTGAAGGCCTATTCCTTGTATTCATATACTTGGTTCTGTTTTGCTTGTTGTTAGTTTTGCTTATTATTGTCCCGTAATGGGTGAGATCATATGATATTTGTCCTTCACTGACTGGCTTATTTCACTAAGCATAATACTCTCCAGTTCCATCCATGTTGTTGCAAAGGGTACAAGTTCCTTCTTTCTTTCTGCTATATAGAATTCCATT
>PVIW01010318.1:0-45084 GCA_004026585.1 Noctilio leporinus
CCTTGTATTCATATACTTGGTTCTGTTTTGCTTGTTGTTAGTTTTGCTCATTATTGTCCCGTAATGGGTGAGATCATATGATACCTGTCCTTCACTGACTGGCTTATTTCACTAAGCATAATACTCTCCAGTTCCATCCATGTTGTTGCAAAGGGTACAAGTTCCTTCTTTCTTTCTGCTATATAGAATTCCATTGTGTCAATGTACCAAAGTTTTTTGATCCAATCATAACACCTGTTTCTTAATAAATTCAAAAGCAGTGGTACTCTAACAATTTATGGATTGCAATATTCTAAAGAGTAATACAAAAAATGAGAAATTCAGAGACTGAACATGTAGGCCCTATTTTTCTTGCTATTCTTGGGTAGATCTCATCTTATCCAAGAGGATGATTTGGACCAACACATTGTGCAACAGGGAAAGAAAGTGGAGTTTATTTCAGGATGCTGTCTTTTGGTAGGGGTAGGGATGGGGGAGAGAGAGCCCATCCCTAAATCTAGTTAACAAGTAACAAACAAGTTTGACTGATTCTCATTCTATCTACTTAGTATCATGAAGTGATAATAAGAGGGTTGAATTATGGGATTTAAGTGATTTGCACCCACAAGGCCAATAATTACCTTCAGTAAATAAAACTGAAAGACCAGGAGGGAGGTGAGCAATGAGTTCACTGGGTTGAAATGATCAGGATTTTTTAACTTAGTCTAGAATATTCTTTGCTTTTCTCTTGAAAACATCCTCCTAAGATTGAAGGTGAGTCGGGAGTCAGCAACTTCAGATGCTTCCAATCACTGATTTCAGTAGCCATTTCTCTCCACAGGCCTTGGCCCCCATCAGCAAGGTGCTGCTACCTCCTATATCAGTTTTGTAAAGCACTGTTTTCATTTTTACATTGGGTCATGACGACAGTTGTGCAAATGAAGATTTTAAATCACCACTGATGTATGTTAAAGGTTCAGAAAAGCGAAGTTTAAAACAAAGGGCAAAGACGATGTTTTTAAAATCACGATTGTATTCCCGTCAAAAAAAAAAAAAAAAAAATCCTTCCTTCTAAAACAATACTGCGGAGTTATGAGTCTGGTTAACTGGGATCCCTTTCTCAGTTTCTGATCCCCTTAGCTGTCTCCCCAGGTACTGTAAGGTTTTCTAGATAGTGCTCAGGGCCCCGTGGTTTTTGTGCCCCTGTTTGGTGTTCCATGACCAAGCTCCTACTCCCACAACCCAAATGACAATCACTTTGGAAAGTGAAAGGGTTGGGGAAAGAGAAAGGGGCTTTGTCAACGCCTCCCCACCACTCATTCACGCCCCTCTGCTCCAGCAGTTTCGGACTCTATCTGCAGGGCGTAGGAGGCCTAAACAGAGGGAAACCACACAAATCCCGGTTTTCTACATGAAAAGCAGAAAGTTGCAGGAATGCTTAAGTTCCAGGGAGGTTCCAATTCCACAGAACTGCAATCTCTAGGAAGACACGGGTTTTCAACGGTGAGGATCGGTGATGCTCTCAGGCCCTGGGCCTTTGGCTGAAGCCAAGACAATGCGACCCCGCCAGGATAGTTCCTTCTGGCATCCGCCCAAGAAACTGGATTCCTCAGAGGCGCCGGAGAACGCTCTCGGTGCTCCGAGCCAGTCGGGCGGGTAGGCTAAGGGCAGGGCCTGTCCCTCCCCCAACCCCAGCCTAACCCCTTAAAATAGGCTAACCCCCTAACACAGCCCGCCCTTTCCACAGCCCACACCCAGCTCCTAGCCCCTATCTCTCCCCTCCATCCAAACTTGGGAATATCTGGAGCTGAACCTTGGCTGCGGCTTATAAGGGGTCACGGAACTGCGGAGTAGGGTTGGGTGTCTATTTACTTTGGTAAATGCCCTTTGCTAAGCCTTGCCTGGAGCCAGGAATAAGAACTGAGAAAACCTCTTCTAGCCCCTGCGTTTATACTTTACAGTCCGGTTTTCACTCATCCCTGGAAGTCCCTTCCCAGCCACGTTGGACAATGGCAGAAATGAGCCACTGCTCGACAGCCGCCCGATCCAGCTGAACCACCACCTCCGTGCCTGGCACATACCTGCCAGGCCCTTCCCACAACCAGGGATCAAAGCTGCTGCCTTTGGGGGCTGAAAACTGCTCTGGTTAGTGACATGCAACATTCTAATCAGTCTAAATCCCCCTTTTCTAATGTAGAAGACCATTTCTATAAATGTGGAACATGGGGTTGAGTAGTGGGTGTGCCCAGGTTGGGGCCCCACGTCTGTTGCTTGTGTGTGAGCCAGGACAGTGAATAGCTTCAACCATCTGTCTGACTTCAAGTCCCTTAGCTTTTGGATAATCAAAAGCTATGAGATTCTTGATCCCACATGAATTCTCAGAAAGGGAGGAAGGGGGGAGAGAGAGAGAGAGAGAGATCAGAGAAAGTTTCATCCCAGCAGAAAAGATGAGTTATTGGATAGAGGGGCTTCCCAGGGTTGAGGTTGTTGAACTGGAATAATTCCTAGAGAGAATTACATATGCCCACTCTGGTTCCACTAGAGCACAATTTCACAAACTTGCCTTTTTTTTTTTCTGCCTCAGGGAATGCATGTTTACACACAAAATACAAAGTTAAATTCACTGCCTTTAATAGACCCTAATCTTATAGTTGAAAAACAAGGGCCCAGAGAGTAGCTTAAACATTCTTTGTGGGAGACCCCAATGGAAAAGAAGATCCAACTTCCAGGTCACAGTTCTTTCTACTGTAACACAATTACCTGGATAATTTAGACCAAAACATACTTTGGTGAGAACTTAGTTGAATTATTCAGGTAATTGTCTCAATTCACTTTTATTACAAGGGTAGGCAGATTTCCCAGACTGTTAAGAACTTTTCTCCCTACCCTTCATAATTGTCCTTTTCTAGTAGAGGCTGCTGCTACCCCTTGTCTGAGAGACCTGCATGTGGAGTGTCTTAGACCTTCTAGCCTTGTGTATTAGGGAGTGCTCATGCTACCACAGTGGAATTTAGTACCACTTTCTTTCACTTCTGCAGAACACCAAATACATGCCCCTGCCAAAAGCAGCAAGAAGCCTGTGCTAAGAAAGACAGGTCTGCTAGAGGGTGTGACTCAGCAGTCCCTGCTCTGTGGTGACAAGAGAACTCCCTGACACCACCCCTCCTATTTTCCCACACCAGACCCTGAATAAAAATAGCCCCTTTCCCACATTGGAAAGAGACTAAAACTTCCTATGATGATTTGCCTTCTCTTTTTAGCTGTCAGAAAAATGCCAACTCAAAGCACTCACATAATTGTCACCTTTCCTAGATATTAAAGAACTTGGTTGGCACCAAACATACAAGGATATTGCTCCTCTATTTTAGTATTTTTTAAAATCTTTTAGATTATAATAGCTGAGCTTTCCCTTGGTTCTAGAAATTTGACCCCGAAGAGTCCTTCTGTAAATATTTTCTGCTTTCAAACAGTACAGTATATTTCTCTAATAAAACTATTAAACTTTTTAAAATAGTTTATTCTTGCAGCATGCCTTAAAGTTCTGTATTAGACAATGAATTACTAATACATTAAAGGGGTTTATATTTTTTAATTTTATTAATTTCTTGTCATATGACAATTATTTCATTTTGAAACCATTAAACTTTTACACTTGAACAACATAATTTGTTTAATTGCTTAATGTTGTCAGCCAATGGACCTTCTAAGCATCTTCTAAGATCATAATAAAAATGATAAAAATGTAACCATTCTTAGATTCAAGGTCTCTTTCAAACTGACAAAGATTCTGATGCCATGAAATGCTGGTTGCTATGCAATAGTTTCTGCACTGTATCTGTTTGGCATTATTAAGATGGATGGGTGATTAGAAGCAAATGTTGTTCCTGTCATTTGCAAACTTACACACAGACTGGAAGAAAGAACTGTATGTATTAACCTTCATTTTTGGTGAGCTACAGCCAAATATAAACATTAATATAATACAACATTTCTCTTAACACTCCAGGGCCCTCTTTGCTGCCCTTTCCAGGAAACATTTAACTTAGAAGACTTGCCATAACTGAGCCTTTTTATCAAATTTGTGTGAGGCTCAAAATAATATACATATTCAATATCCCTGACATATATTTGTTTTTTCTGATCACCATTTTCTAACCATTAAGGGAAGAGGCAGAAAAGATTTGCCACCTTTGTCCAACTATGCTCACAGTAGTTCAATGTCTGGTAACACTCAAACTCATAGAACTGGTCTCTTCAAGAAAAAAAACTCCAAATGAAAACTCCAAGAAGTCCTGAGTCAAAATTATGGCTCTGACTTTTACAGCTGGATGACTATGGAAGAAAGTCACTCCTCTAAGCCTCAGTATGAGGGGATTGAAATAGAACGTGGTAATGCACCTCTGCTCACAGTTCACAGCCACAAAAATTTGTGTAGAATGTTTAAGATGTCATGCAAATGGAAGCTTTTCTTTCCCTTAAACTAAATCAACTTGGGATCAAATGTGTATTTCAAGGACAAGTTTTATTATAGAATTACTCATAAATAAAATACCCATGTACATCACAAAACATATTTGAGACCTTAAGGGTGCACATATGCAACTTGACATTCTAATGGATCATAACACGTATTTCCAATAACATTTTCTTCCAATGTTCTCTCATCAACTTAAATTTTGCAAAATCCTACCTTTCAGAATTAGGTGTAAAGCACATGTTTATTTCATAGACAGGAAATTGAGGTTGAGAGAGGTTGGGCTGTTTTCAGTAGGTTTTATCATAGGCAAGGCATCCAGGGCACTTTCCTATCACCAGCAATGGCTTCCAGGCCAGAGCTCAGACCCAGAATGAGAGGATTGGATAAGCCCCTTATTTGTTTATTTTAGGACAAAGTCCAAAGATACCAAAGGCAATTCTCAGGACAGCACAGTCAATACAACCTAAAAATGCAACCAGCACTGAGGGATTCAAAGCATGGAAATGAATGTATACATGTGTATGTACAAGCATAGTATGAAAACACTAACATTAAATACTAAAGTGACATAAATATGAGAACAGTAAATGAAGGGAAATCTTGAAACTATAGAAAAGCCCTGAAATAATAAAGTATATTCCAGTACATTCTCAGACCTAAAACAAAAAATATAAATGATAAGGGTTTCATGATCTCTGCAGATAGACCCACCTTCACTTGTCAGAGCTGCTATTTGTTTCTGGGGGAGTCAACATTTGTATTTGCCATCCCAGCATCTGCCCCCTTGCCCTGGTCCCAACACCCTGAGTTTCTGAGGAGGAGCCATCACCTCTCCCTATAGCATGTCATTCTGAAGGTTCCTCTCCTAGCCTAAGGCAAGCCAAGCAGGCCTTCTCTTCCCCAGGACTCTGAACTGGAGCAGAGAGATTCAGGGACAAAGCATGAATTGGGTTGACTTATTCCTGATGCCCCAATAAAATGATCAATCAGGTTCTCTATTAGACCCCCTGGCTCCTCTCCTTTTCAGGGAAATCCTTCCAATCCAGTCCTGTTTCCTCACATTCATCTGAGTTTCTGTCATTGGTAACCTCACCGTCCTGCATGGTCACTCTAGGCACAGTTTGAGTCACTCAAGGTGGTTTTCATGCTCTTGCTCCCTTTCCTTTGTGAACGCTTTCCTCTTTCTGGCCTTCCCTGGACACTCACAGACCCCCAGGGAGAAGATATGGAGGTCACAGAAGGTAAGGGGGAGTGTGAAGTTGGGGCCAAGGAGTCAATGAAGTAGTTAGCTATCTCCCCTTTTAGGGTGACAAACAACAAGTAAAGGGAACCCTACAGTATGAATGGCTACTTAGCAAAACAAAAGCATGGGCCACTGGGCTCAGCTGGGCAGACATTCCAAAACATCCCCAAATGTCCCACTGAGTGAAAAGAGTCAATCCCAACAGGTTACAGCCATACAAGCCATGTGTTTGACACTCTGAAAAAGGCAAGGGACAGAAATCAGATTAGTGGCTGCCAGGGCCTGGGATGGGGACTCCATGGGGCACAAGGAAATTTTAAAGGTGATAGAACTCATCAACATCTTGATCATAAAAGTGGTTTCATAAGTGTGTACTCAGATCAAAACTCAGTAACTAAAATGTATGTATTGCTATATGTAAATTATATTTCAATAAAATGTAACCCAGCAAATAAGCTCATTCATATAAAGAATGAGTGGTAAGACTTGCTATATTGTGCAAACCAGAGCTATTTCCCAATAACAGCTTAAGTTAAAGGAAATAAAGCTTTATCTATGGAAGTTCAATTAATGTGCTAGTTAGGGGAGTATTTTCAGAGGAAGAGTAGATTTGCCAGTAAGTGCATCTCAAATTACACATAGCACCAAGCTGGCCCTTCCCACTCTGGGCAACACAGTCTATGTCACTAATGTGCTCTCCACTTCAACCAGGGAACTGTCTCAGGGACCACCATTCAAAAGAGAAACCAGGCCAAGCCTTAGCCTGTGACTGTTCCTCTGGAGTTCAGACACACTGTTTTCTTCATCTGGCTGCCTAGGTGTGAAAGGACAGGAACTAAGAGCTGACAGCCCAAGTGGAGGAGAAAACAGGATTTCTGCAGTCCCACTGACTGCCTGAAGCCTAAATTAGTTCACCAAGCAGCTTCTGGGGGATAGTACAAATTCTAAAACCTGGATTAGTGCCTTAAGGAAAGGTCATTAAAAAAGGGACCCAAGATAAAACTACCAGCATTACATTATGTCAGCAGAACTTATCAAACATACTCACCTAAAAACACCAAATTACAGAAAGCGGCACCAAAATGAAAGAGATCATGCAAACACAATTCATTCCCTTTGCTTCCTGACTCCGACTTGTACCTCAATTCTGTCATCATAAGTGTCAGAATACTGGAGAAATGTGGAGCAAACTGGGCACTCTCAACCCTTACAGCAGTTACACAGCAATCTGAAACAAGATTATTATTAGTTCTCATATATATTAGCTTAACCTGTTCGAGAATGGCCTTTGGAGACATTTATAAATGTAATGAAAGATCTCATCATTGTTCAGTGCAAAATGATGTGGATTCTTCTGGATCTTGCCTGAAGTGGACTCTCCAGCCCATGCAGTGCATCTTCCAAAAAGACGAAAGTCAGTGACTGAAATCTCCTCCATTTGTGCACCTAAACTCCAGTACTTACTTCATGCATGCTTGTAGAACTTACTCTGGACTTGAAGTCATAAGATATTTCAGCCAATTTGGAACTAGTAAAGATAAATCTGCATCCATATTTTCCAATATATAACCTACAATGACTTCCGATTAAAAAGAGATGCCTGGCCCTGGCTGGTGCCTCAGTGAATTGGTGCTCACCTGTGAGCCCAAAAGTCACTGGTTCAATTCCCCAGTCAGGGCACATAACTAGGTTGCATGCCAGGTCTCCAGTCAGGTCAGTAGCTGAAAGCAGGTGAAAGGCAATCATATATTGATGTTTCTCTCCTTCTCTGGCTCCCTCCCTTCCCCTCTCTCTAACAAATAATAAATAAAAATATTTAAAAGGATATAAAAATTAAGAAAAAAAAAAAAGAGAGAGAAAGAGATGCCTGATGGCCTAAGTCACCTCTTTGAGCAGTGCCTATGCACAAAGTCAAAATGCTTGTACTAAGAGATTCCACCTGAAAAACAAAGCTTGCCCAGTAGGGCTTTCCTAATGAGTCACAGGAAATTAAAACTAGAGAGTCTTTACTCAGAGTTGATTCAACATGTGGAGCCACAGCCTGGCCACTTACATGGGGTAATTTGTGAAGGGGGCCAAAATGCTCTCCTGGATAAGATCTCTCTCCCCCTATTTCTTGGATTGTCCACCAAACCCACCCCCGTGCCTTGGCTCACTCTGTTGTCTAAAACATCACAATTTGATTCATTCTAAGTTATATAATAAAAAATGGGGCTTAAATTCTATTAAAAGGTAAAAAAGAGAAAAAGGATGGAGAGACTGAGATAATCATTGTTCCGTTACAAACACGACTTCCCTTCCCCCTCACCTTTACTAACTGAAATGGCAGGGCCCAAGTGGACCCACTTGCTATACTTATAGTACATAAGGTTTATATATATAAACACATATGTCCATGACAAATACAACACACAAAAATTCCTGGTGCCAACATTAAGCTTTTATCTTGGGAATAAGCTATACCTCTGCTTGTCCCTACAGCTTGGCTTTTGTGTTGGTTAGCTGTGGGTCCGAGGTCCTGGCTCCTCAATTCCCCCCACCCCTCATTTTCCCGATTTGCCTTTTTGCCAAATGAAAGCATGTTGTTAGCTCCGAGCACCCAGTAGCCAAAGACAGGCTTTAGTTCTAAGTCAAAAGTAATCTAAAGAATAAATGGGATCAGTGTAATCACACACATCAGCTCAAAATCTCAATTCCCTGCCAGACCAGGAACAAACCAGTTCAAACAGACTGCTTCCCCAAACATCGCACTGGAGATGTTTGCTGTGGCCGCACCCATGTGAGCTGCTACTTCCGCCAGCAAAGTTTACATTGCCCTCCTGAGGTGAAACCCAGGCGAAAACTACTCGGGCACAGGCGGAAACAACTCTCAGATAGTGTCAGATGATGATAACGAGTTCATGTCGCTCTTTCACTGAGGATAACTCTTAGATGCTACAAAGTCTTACCTGGAGAAATGGTCATTCCCCTGGGAGTAGGCTGGGCAGTCAGCAATGGACCCTGACCCACAGAAGCACAAAGGGCAGACAGGGCCCAAACCATGAAACCCAGCAGCAGAGCCAGCAAACCAAAGAGCTGAGTTTCTAAAATGCAGAACAGCAGGCCCAGAGGCAGGCCTGGACTGGAGGAAGCAATTAGGCCAGGACTTTCTGACTTTGAATGCCAGAACTGGGGTCCATCTGTTCATCCCCTTTTAGTTGGGTTGCACCCAGAAGTACTCTCAGAAATGAATTTGGCTACAAGCTTATTCGGTAAGTGCAAGAAATACTGGGATGGGCACAAGGAATTGAGCCCATAAACTGAGGGCAGCAAGTAAAGGATGAGTTATCAAGTCAGCTATGACTGCAAGTAACTAGAGCTTCAGACCATGTGGAAATTCTGAGAACACCGTAAAATGCCTGCTTCACTGAGATGCCACTAATGACCAGAGGGACAAGGGAATCATTGATGAAGAAGTTTGGGGGTTGAAGGAGGCAGGAAAATGTTGATTCACTGTCATTTCTGAATTGCGATACATCAAAGAGAGCCTCAGATCAAGAAACTAGTATAAATTACCCATGGACATAGACAGCAGGGTTGACCCTGGAAGAGGAGGGAGGTGGGTCAGGGGAGAGCAATTGGGGGAAGATGGCACAACTGTAACAGAATAGTAATAAAAAAAAAATTGTTTAAAGAACCTTATTCTGTTATCAGCAACTGAAAGTGTCTCACAGATTTTGAAAAATCTAATCCAGTTCAGCCTAGCCAGGCCCTGGGAAAATAAAAATCATCCTCTGGGCTTGTATCAGGCTCTTTCAATCAAGATTAGGATCTTCTAACAGGGATACTGCTTTGGATATGGACTCTGATTTGTAGTGTTTATCAATTTCCATGGTGTAAATGCTTCAAACATTGCTGATTTCAAGTCATCAATAGTTGACCACTGGATACAACTTTCCTAACTAGTTAGCAACTGGCTGTTGTGTCCTAAGCTGGTAGGAGCCTGTTCTAGCACACCACAGAGTGTGCTGGCCTTGGTGTTCAAGTGTTGAGCTATTGGGCTTAGCCTCATCATTTGCTATCACCAGGGGACACAGTCTTTTGGTCACAATGACCTCTACAATGGGATCCTCAACCCAGTAGCAGCTTGTGTCTAGAACTGATTTTTAAACATCAAGGGTCAATGTACCGTAACAGTTAAAAGCATGAACTCTGAACCAGATTGCTCAGGTTTGAATCTCGGCTCTACCTTGTATTATCTGTTGTAACCTTGGGCAAGTTACTTAACCTTTCTGTGCCTGTTTCATCAGTCATAAAATGATAATAGTAGTAATTACCTCACAAAGATCTTGTAAAGATTAAGTGAGTTATTATATGCACAATGCTTAGAACAGTGTCTGGAATATACTTAGAGTTAGTGAGCACTACTTAGAGCTATTATTTAGAAATGGGGGTGATAAACCAGGACCCTTAGAGCATAATGAAGCTGTCATGTTCGTCCTGATGGAATTATACCCAGAATTCCTAGGAGAGATAAAGAGAATGAGAGAGGCTCCTCTTGATGAGAGAAACATTTAATGCCACAGTAATGGAGCAGATCTTTTACCCAAGTCTTAAAAGCAGACCTATTTTGTTTTGGGGTTTGCATAGCACTGGTCTCAGGTTAAAACTATTTTTAAATAGTAAACGCCTTACTTTCTTTTATTTTCTTTTTTTGGTCTGACAAGTGCTTTCAATAAATCAAGAAAGTTCCCATTGAATTATATGAATAGAAAATCCAAAGTTATAATAATGAAGTTCTTTCATGGATTTTGTTCATTTCCATGCCTTTGTGAGCACCTCCTTATATGCCAGCAACTGGCACTGATGGAGCAAGGGCAGAACACAGCCTCTGCCCTCCAGATCTTACTGTATTTGTGATGTGCTATACCAGAAGCAAGTCTTGGATGACATGTGGCCATATAAGAGGTGCATTATTCCTGGGCCCCAGTGATTTAGAGAAGCCTTCCTGTAAGCAGGGGTATTTTCACTGAATCCTGAACCATGAGTAAGCCTGAGGTAAAGGGCTAGGAGTGAAAAGTAAGCTTTCCAAGTAGAAGAAATAGCAAGAAAGAGTACAGCACAGCTGGGGAAGAGCAAACTGTCTGCATACATGAATGCAGAACCTTTGTGTAAAAAAGGAGAGAAGAGAGGTAAATATAAGGCATCTAGATTATGAGGGACCTTGGTCATCCTTCTAAAGATAATGCAAAATCACTGGAGTGTATTTAACAAAATACTGCTATTGTCCCCTGTAAAGACAACTCTGGCTACTCTGTGAAAAGTGCAATAGGTAGGAGGCAATCAGAGGAAAGCTAGAGGCCATTGCAACAGTTCAGGTGAAATGCTGTGGTCCACATGCCCACAATAAAGATGGAGAGTAGGCAGGTTCCCATGAGCTTTGAGGTGGACAACCGGGCCTTGGAGACTGACTGGATGTAGAGGAACAAGAAAAGGACCCAGGGTGGGTGTGAGGCCATTCATGTAGCAAAGGTGTCAAGAAGAAGCCAACTCTGCTTACACACTGGAGGGGGTGAGTGTGCAGTTGTTCAGTCCTTAACACAGTGCAAAAATAAAGGGGGTACATTCATACCATAGTCATAATACTTTTTCATATAAATTGCAACAATTTTTACCAAATTAAAATGAAGTATTTTGAGAAATGTATATTTTTCTAAATTGCTCAAGGGCTAACCATGACCTTGTGTGCAGTTTGGAGCTTCACTTTAAAGACACCAAGTTTGAATTGCCCATAGAATACTTAAGTGGAGTGATCAGGTAAGCATTTAAATATACACATCTGAAGTTCAGGAAAGATCTGGGTTGAAGATGTAGATGAAAACATCAGCATAGAGTTTTTACAACCATGAAGACAGGGAGGTCTGAGCTGAGCTTAATTGGGAGTATAATGTAATTCTTTGGGAATCAGTTGAAAGAAATATACAACAATATCATACTGAACTTAATAAATTATACCATATATATAAAACAGGGGCAGGGGAAGGGGGAATAACAGAAGAAATAACACGATCCTTGAAGCTCATAGTAAAGTGCCCTTGAGCAAAGAGGGAAGACAAGAGAACCAAGGTCTATACTCATATTTAATGCATGAGTAAAGAAAAGTGGAAAGGAGGGAACTGGAAAGTCCAGAACCATAAAAACTAGGAAAAATTACATTTTATGAAGAGAGGATGTGCCCAATATGTTAATTCGGTTTAACTTCCCAGCAAGAACAACGGTGACCTTAGGAAGCCCCACTGCAGAGAAATTGGGTAGGGCTGGGAGCCAGATGGGGAAAGGCTGGGGATGGAAGAAATGACTGTGACAAGTCATCTCAGGAACACTGACAAATTAGAGAAATGCTGCAGCTGTTTGGGGGAGGTTGGGGAGCTGTCTAGAGAAGGTTACCTTCCCTCTTAAGAAAAACAAATACTGAACAATCTTTAGTATTACTGGGAAGAATCAGGGTAGAGAAGAGGCTACAGATGGTCAAAACAAAGTAGCAAGGGCTAGATAGGTGGGAAGTTATAAGCAAGACACTAGGGCCCCAAACAAGAGCTAATCATGGACACCTGGCCAAATGGCTGGAGCTCTAAGAGCTACTGCCTGACTTCTTCCATCCCATTCCCTGGTCCTTGTACAAGCCCTCATTTCTGCCTAAAGCTAAATGTGGCTAGGCTGGGAGGGGCTCCCTGCCCTGACCTGGGCTTTATGTGGACTATTTTGTGATAATTGGAATGTCAGTTGGAATATTAGTGGTGGCTGAGATAAAGGCTCTTTGGGCCCTTAGAGGTAAGGATTTCACAGCAATAAGAGTTGATGGGGGTGTGGTGGGGGCCAGGGGCACAGAGAGAGCATAATCAGTTTTGATTCCTTACACTGATGTGGGATTAAAGTTCCACTGGAAATTATCCTACATCTCACTGTATCTGAATCTCTCTTTGAGGTAAGGGATAGTATGAAATCCTGAGTTAGGTCTCAAATCTGTTCTCAATGGTTTTGTGATCTTCCTCTAGGTACTTAGTCAACTTGAGCCTCTCTTTCTTCATTTGTAGAGCGTACATATCATGGAAGTGGTCACATAGGCCTTGTAGGGGGCATTAGGATTAAATTAGAATACACACACATCTATTTGTTACATACAGTATATGTACAGCATATGGCACCAATGTTACTCAGTGTTAGTGGTAGTAGTGGTAGTGCACCTTAGCCTTTAATGATGAAATCAAATCTTCATCAATCAACTTACAAGTATTATACAAATTACATAATTTAACTTGAGGTAGACACCTGGGGAATAAGTGTTTTTCAATACCTTTTAATGACATTAGCTAAAATTTGAACTACAGGATATTATTTATGTTGCAAACCAAAGTCATAATAGGTCTTTGCCAATGTGCATATCACTCAGGCCAAGGAATATAAACCTCTAATGTTACTGATTTTTGTAATTAACTTACTTTTTCTTTAAAGGAAGAAAACCCTCATCTTTAAGAACCATGGGAGGAACATTGAAAACATAGTAAATATAGTGATTGAGATCTTTTGACCTTCAAATAAGAATTTTTATCTGTTAAATCAAGAAAATTCACACCAGAAAAATTGTTAAAATGAGAGTAACACAAAAGCTGTGTATTTCTTCTTTGCTTCATAAGCAGAACTAAGTGAAGGAAAGATAAACAGAACTCTTCTGCTCTATTGTTTCTTCAGCTCAGTAATTCTCTCTCTTCATTGCTCACACTGTTCAAGTAGAAACAGGCCTTATAAGCCCTACGGTTGATGCACACAGATGATTCATCTCATTTTAAATTTGTGTTTCTCTCTTCCCATCAGAATTCCTCAGTTTTCCATTTTTCTCTCAATCTTGTCATCTTCTCCTTTGAGCTAAGGCCTTCTTCAAAGTACAGCCAAGTACTTTGCCAACTTCCTGCCTAGACTCTACAAAAAGCCAGATTGAATTCTTTTATTTCCAAGGGAGAATAAAGCCTTCACTTGGCAGCATGTCACTACAGGGGATGGGTTGATTTGAAAAATTACATAGAACCCATAGACTCACCGCAAACTGAATCCCTACCTCACTCCATACACCAAAATAATTGTCTGAAATAGCAAAAGTTTACATGTACAAAGCAAACTATTGAAGTGCTAGAAGAAAGCATGGAATACTTTTTAGTCTTTGCATATTCAAGGTTCATATAAACATGGCTCAAACCCTAAATTCTATCTAAGAAGAGGCAGGGAAATCTAACTCCATAAACAATGTAAACTTTTATTTGTTTAAAAAATAGACAAACAGGGGGAACATGGCAACAGAGTAGAGACCAAGAAAGATAGCAACAGGACAGAGGGCAGTGCTAATGGCATTCTTGAGTGCCAGAGCAGCTGGAGTATAGGGTAGGGAGCATGAGACATCTGCAGTTCCCGTGAATTGGAGCTGTAAGCATCTGGACACAAGGGTGAACAGTCCAGAGGCTGCAGAGATCTACAGGAGAGCAGGTCAGACAGTTCCAAACCAGCTGGCCAGTGGGCCAAGGTCAGCTCTGGGCAGTGGCCATGCTGCCCAGAGGGGCAGCTCTAACTGAAGACAGCTTCAGGCTCCCCAGTGAATAGAAACCTGACCAATGAAGTATGGACAGTAAGCACAAACTTGGGGATGTTGAGGAATTGAACTACTGCAGGGGAGGGACTGTGTGAGAGCCACACTCCAGAGGCTAAGAGAGAGGAAGTGCCTACTGGGGCCAGAGGCAGAGGAAGAAAGACCAATGGGAAGCAGGAGCAAGGGAGCCAGAAGTGAACCAATCCAGGCGGCAAGAGGGCTGAAAATTGTGCCACTGCGCCATCCAGGGAAAGGGCAGCTCAGGGCCCCACCAAGAAGGGAGGCCCAACCCCACGCACCCGCACCTATGCACAGGCTTCCACAAAAACTCAAAATGCATTCCAGGAACTTGCTGCTGGTGCAACTGGTGCTCCCATAGCAGCAACAAAAAACCTCCTTGAAGAGCTGGAAGGGGAAGGGTAGCCTCTGCCAGCAGACTGTACTGTGGGTCCTCTGAAGAGCCAGGTGCACATCTCAGAGGCAGGGGTGAAAACCTCCTCAAAGAGCTGGACTGCATGAAGCGCTAGCCATCACAGGAATGAACGAAGATGCAGGTCACCCCCCATCATTGGAGCCAGGTGCCCATCCCAGGCAGAAATCTCCTCGAGGAGCTGGAGGGGGAAGAGTAGCCATAGACACCACATAAGCACCCTGCAAGTCTTCACACAGAACCAATGAGAGAAGGAAGGGCCCCAAAACACCCGCAGTACAGAAACCCAACTAGGCTACTGGAGGCTCAGCCTACCTGAGGGCTAGCGTTCAGAATCAGCCCTGACTGTGGAAGCCACTCCAAGATCACACAGCTTGACTGTAGAATGCAGAGAATTGACCAAGAAAAAGAGGTAGACTCTCAAGCACCTGAATTACACCAAGAGCTACATGAACTATTAATCCCTAACATATCCTTTTCAAAAGTTACTTCCAACCTTCATAATTAGTGCATTTTAAGTAAATGCTGTTTATATCATAGTGTATCCCAATTCCCATATTTTTACTCCTTCCTTATCTCAATCCCCCTAACTACCCAAGACCATCCTCCTACCCTTGTTTTGAAGTCTACTCACTCTACTGCTACAACTCATTTCTAGTCCTCAAAGTACTCCTCCCTTCTCCAGCTGCTTAAAACCATTTTTTTATTTGTTTGTTTGTTTTGTTTTGTTTTATGGGTGTGCTACTAGAGACTATACATTATTTTTTGCTGTTAAAAGCACATGCATCCTGGCTCCACCCCATGCTCATTGAGACTGGACACAGGGAGGTAGATGCAGCAACTATATATATAGGCTTATACTGTTCACTCTCACTTGAGGCATTCTGATTTCCCCCTCCCTAATTTTATATAAGAGATAGGTTGGCTTTCTCTCTTGTATACCCATTTTCTTTTGCTACTCCTTTGCATCTTTCAAAGTTATCTATACCTTAGTCAACTTAATCATTTTTCCCCTTATATAAGAGTCTTATCATATCTACATCCCTATTAAAACTAGCTCAGTTGCAGCCAAGGGTGTGATTAAACTATGGGTTACCTTGGAGCATATAGGTATATTGCTAGGTTAATAGGCAGTTGAAAGGGGGATTAAAGGAAAAAGATACCTCTGAAGGTGTGCTTATTTTGCCTGGACTGGTGGTTCTGTTTTAGGAGCAGCTCAAACACAGTGTATGAGATGAGATAAAAGGAGTGTCTCTCAATCAGCCAACTGGAGGGAAAGGAGCAACACTTACGACAAATCCAAAATACAACAAGTTAATGACAGAAAGCCACCCCAAGGGCAACAATTTGATGAAATCTAGGAGCCTGCAACACTGACTTCCACCAATCTCTGAACACAGAAGGAAGCTGCATGAAGGCAAGGAATCAACGCAGATGAATCCAAGACAAAAACAAGCAACAACAGACACCCAAAATGGGGGAAGAAAGAATCAGTCCATAACCAAAAGGAAAAGAGGAATCCCCAGGAAGATCACTAAATGAAACAGAGGCAAATAAACTATCTGATATGGAATCCAAAATAATGATAATAGAGAACCTCAACAAGCTCAGCCAGCTCAAAGAAAACTATAAAGAACTCCAGGGAAGCTACAAGGAATTTCCTGAGAGCTACACCAGTATTAAAAAGGACATAGAAACTATTGGTAAGAGCCAGGAGGAAATGAAGAATACGATAGAAGGAATCAACAGCAGGCTAGAGAAAGCAGAGGATCAGATAAGCCAGCTGGAGGACAAGTTAGAAGAATATTCCAAGACAGTGCAAGACAATGAAGAAAGGCTGAACAAGAATGAAGAGGTTTAAAGAGAGCAGCAGAACAACATGAAATGCAGTAATATCTGTATTATAGGGATACCAGAAGGAGAATAGAAAC
The DNA here is from genome assembly GCA_004026585.1 of Noctilio leporinus. Lineage (NCBI taxonomy): Eukaryota > Metazoa > Chordata > Mammalia > Chiroptera > Noctilionidae > Noctilio > Noctilio leporinus. The sequence goes on from PVIW01010318.1 coordinate 16,675, forward strand.
AAGAAATGGAAAACCTGTTCAAAACAGTAATGATAGAAAATTTGCCTAACATGATGAGTGAAAACATTACTCAAGTTTAGGAAGCACAGAGGGTCCCAACTAAGGTAATTCCAAGATATATAATCATTAAAATGGCAAATTTCAAAGACAAAGAGAGAATCCTAAAAGCATCAAGAGAGAAATAGCAAATAACATATAAGGGGGCTCTGAATAACATTATAAAATGATTACTCAACAGAAACAATACAAGCCAGAAGGGAATGGCAAAAATATTCCAAATAATGGGGGAAAAAATCCTGCAACCAAAAATGCTTTGCCCAGCAAGGCTCTCATTCAAAATGGAAGGAGAAATAAAGCATTTCCCAGGCAAAAGAAGACTAAAATAATACATCTCTACCAAACCAACATTGCAAGAAATGCTTAAGGATCTGCTTTAAAAAAGTGAAGAAACAGAGAGAGACAGAGAGGAACACAGGTACAAAAGAAAAAATAGCAATAAATAAGTGCCAATCAATAATAACTTTGAATGTAAACTAATTAAATGTGCCAATCAAAAGACATGGGGTAGCTAAATGGATAAGAAAACATTACTGACATACATTCTGTCTTCAAGAGACCCACCTCAGAACAAATAATTGACACAGATTGAAAGTGATGGGATGGAAAAATATATATCAAGCCAATGGACATGAAAAAAAGGCTGGAGTAGCAATACTTATTTCAGACAACATTGACTTTATGATGAGGCCATAAAAAGAGATAAAGAAGGTCATCTCATAATACTTAAGGGAACAATCCATCAAGAAGAAATAACTCTGGTAAACATATATGCACTCAACATAGGAGCTCTCAGATATAAAAGGAAAATCTTGGAGGATTTCAAGAAGGATATAGACAGCAACACACTAATAGTAGGGGATTTTAAAACCCCACTATCAACAATGGACAGATCTTCCAAACAAAAAAAATCAAGGATGTTGTGGCATTGAAAAACACTATAGAAGAAATGGGCCTAACTGATACATACAGAACCTTTCACTTCAAAATAACAAAATACACATTCTTTTCAAATGCACATGGAATATTCTCTAAGATAGACCACATGGTAGGTCACAAGACAAGCCTCCACATATACATGAAAATTGAAATCATATCAAGCATCTTCTCACATCACAGTGGCTTGAAACTAGAAACCAATCTCAAGGGAATAAAACAAAAATACTCTAACTCATAGAGACTGAATAACATACTTTTAAGTAATTAATGGGTTAACAATGAGATCAAAGATGAAATCATAAAGTTTCTGGGAACAAATGACAATGAATATACAACAGCCCAAAACCTATGGGACACAGCAAAGGCAGTCCTCAGAGGGAAATTCATAGCAATACAGGCCTACCTAAAAAGGTCAGAAGAAGCTTATACAAACAACTTAACCACAAAGCTCCAAGAACTAGATGAACAACAACAAACAAAGCCCAAAGCAAGTAGAAGGAAGGAAATCATCAAGACCAGAGCAGAATTAAATAACTTAGAGACTAAAACTACAATTTGATGGATCAACAATTCCAGGAGCTGGTTCTTTGAAAAAATAAACAAAATTGACAAGTCTTTAACCAGACTCATGAGGAAAAAAAGAGAGAGGACACAAATAAACATAATCAGAAATGACAGAGGGGAAATCACAACTGATACTTCAGAAATGCAAAGGATTGTAAAAAGTTACTACAAATAGCTATATGACAAGAACTATGACAACCTGAGTGAAATGGACACATTTCTGGAAATGTATAATCTACCAAAACTGAATCCAGAAGAAGCAGAAATCCTGAATAGACAAATAACAACTAGTGAAATTGAAGAAGTAATCAAAAATCTCCTAAAGCACAAGAGCCCCGGACCAGGTGGCTACACAGATGAATTCTACAAACCATTTAGAGAAGAACTAACTCCTATCCTTCTCAACCTACTCCAAAAAAATCCAAGAGGGAAGACTCCCAAACTCTTTCTATGAGGCCAATATTATTCTAATCCCAAAACGAGGTCAATACACAACTAGAAATAAAACTACAGGCCAAGATTGTAGATGAACATAGATGCTAACACTCTCAACAAAATATTGGCCAACCGGATCCAGCAATACATTTAAAAGATCATACACCATGATCAAGTGGGTTTCATCCCAGGGATGCAAGGATGGTACAGCTTTCCCAAATCAATAAATGTAATACACCGCATCAAAAAATGAAAGACAAAAATCATATAATCATATCAATAGATGCCAAAAAAGCATTTGATAAAGTGCAGCAACCATTTATGATTAAAGTACTCAGCTAAATGTAATAGAGGAAGCGCACCTCAACATTATAAAGGCCATATATGAGAAACCTAAAGCCAACGTCATATTCAATGGGCAAAAACTAAAGGCTTTCCCCCTAAAATCAAGAACAAGACAAGGCTGTTCACTTTCTCCACTTCTGCTCAAGATCATTTTGGAAGTTCTAGCCATAGCCATCAGAGAAGCCATCATAGCCATTGGATCAATGGTATCCAAATTGGAAAGGAGGAAATGAAACTGTCATTACTTGCAGATGATATGATAGTGTATATAAAAAACCAAATAGACTCCACCAAAAACTTGCTTGACCTAATAAGCCAATTTAGCAAAATAGCTGGATATAAAGTCAATATCCAGAAATCCAAAACAGGCCCTGGCTGGTAGCACAGTGGATAAGGCACCAGCCTGTGAACCCAAAGGTGGCTGGTTTGATTCCCAGCCAAGGCACATAACCAGGTTGCAAGCCAAGTCTCCAGCCAGGTCCATGGCTGAAGGCAGGTGAAAGGCAACCATACATTGATGTCTCTCTCCCTCTCTGCTTCTCTCCCTTCCTCTCTCTCTCTCTGGAAATCATAAATAAAATATTTAAAAATTTAAAAAAGCATTTTTGTATACCAGTAATGAAACATCAGAGATAGAAGCTAGAAAACAAATCCCATTTTCCATAGCAACAAGAAAAATAAGGTACTTAGGAAGAAACTTAACTAAGGAGATAAAAGACCTGTACTCAGAAAACTACGTAACACTGAGGAAAGAAATTTAAAAAGATACAAATAAATGGAAGCATATACCATGTCTATAGACAGGAAGAATTAACCTCATTAAAATGTCCATACTACCCAAAGCAAGTTATAGATTCAGTGGAATCTCAATTAAAATACTAATGACATACTTCACAGAAATAGGAAAAATATTTCAAAAATTTATATTGAGCCAAAAATGCCCACAAATAGCCACAGCAATCTTGAGAAAGAAGAACAAGGTACGAGGAATCATCCTCCTATCGGTCATCAAACTATACTACAAGGCTACTGTCATCAAAATTGTCTGGTATAGGCATTAGAATAGACATGTAGATCAATGGAACAGAATAGAGAGCCCAGAAATAAACCCAGGACTCTGTGGTCAATTAATATTTGACAAAGGGGGAAGGAACATAAAATGGAGGAAAAACAGTATCTTCAACAAGTGGTGTTGGGAGAACTGGACAGCCACATGCAAAACATTAAAACTGGACCACAAACTTACACCATATACCAGAAGAAACTTAAGATGGATAAAGAACTTAAACATAAGCAGTGTCACCATTAAGGTCCTGGAGAAAAATATAGGCAGTAAAATTTTATATACCCTACACAGAAATATGTTTACTGATACTTCACCAAGGACAAAGAAAATAAAAGAACAAATAAACAAATGGGACTATATCAAATTGAAAAGTTTCTGTTCAGCTAAAGAAAATACTAGCAAAATTTAAAGAGAACCAACTGGATCGGAAAACATATTTGCAAATGATACCTCAGAAAAGGGTTTGGTATCCAAAGTATATAAAGAACTAATGTGACTCAACACCAGGGAGACAGACAGCCCAATTAAAATATGGGCAAAGGACCTGAACAGACAACTCACTGAGGGAGACATACTAAGGGCCCAGAGGCATATGAAAGAATGCTCATCATCACTAGCCATCAGAGAGATGCAAATTAAAACCACAATAAGATGCCCCCTCACACCTGTCAGAATGGCCATCATCAACAAATCAACAAACAATAAGTGTTGGCGAGGATATGGGAAAACAGGAATCCTGGTGCACTGTTGGTGGGAATGCAGGCTGGAGCAGCAATTATGGAAAACAGTATGGAGTTTTCTTAGAGTACTAAAAATGGAATTGCCTTTTGATCCTGCAATTCCACTATTAGGACTATACCTGAAGAACCCTGAAACACCAATTTATGAGAACGTATTTACCACTATGTTCATACCAGGGCTAGAAATAGTCTAAGTGTCCATCAGTGGATGCCTGGATAAAAAAACTTTGGTCCATTTACACAATGAATACTACACAGCAGAAAGAAAGAATGAACTCCTAACCTTTGCCACAACATGTATGGCACTGGAAAGTATTATGCTTAGTGAAATAAGCCAGTCAGTGAAAGATAAATACCATATGATCTCACCCATTTCAGGACAATAATGAACAAAACAAACAAATAAGCAAAAGAGAACCAGGTACATGAATACAATGAACAGATCCCCAGTGGGCAGAGTGGAGTGGGGAGGTGGGAGAGTAGAGGAGGAGGCAAAGAAAGTGAGCAGTTGAGTCAAGGAACTCAATAGACATTGACAAAAAGTAGGATTGACTTTTGGGGGGCGTGGGTGGGTGGGGAAGGGGACAGAGGGAAGGAAAAAGGGGATGGATGTAATACAACAACAATAGAATTTAAAAAATCAATTAATTAAAAAACAATAGACAAACAGGGAATGTATTTATCTGAGAAATAAAGGCTAATGACAAAAAAATAATTTTCATTCCTAAAAATTGAATAGAAGTGAGTTGCAATCCACACCACAAAAAGAAATGCAAATAGTTCATAAACATGTGAAAATCTTCACTTTTCCATAATTAAAATACAAATGAAAGCAATAACGACTTGCCACTTGTTGCCTATTGGCAAAGATTTAAGTTTGATAGAACATGAAGTTCATGAAGTTTTAGGGAAATAAAGCTGTCCATACTTTGTTAATGGGGTTATAAATGAGTGCAACCATTTTGCAGGACAACTTAGCAATAAATGTAAACTGTACATACCAAAGTTTGACCCAGCAATTTTGTTGCTAAGAATTTATCCTAGGGGTATGCTCTCTCAAAATGTGCATGTGTCCTAGGATGTGTGTAGCAGCAATATTGTTTGTAAGTAATCCTCCAAACTGGAAAAAACTAAATACCAATTTAAGGCACTGGTCAAATTAATTAGGGTACAACCGAACAACGGACTGATAAGCAGTTATGAAGTGAACGGTTGGGTCTTTGTGTTATTATGGAAAGCTGTCTGTTATGTGGGAAGGCGAAGGGGAGCAAGCTCTAGAACAATGTATGGACTACAGCCCCATTCACATTAAATAGCTTTATGTATGCATGCTTATACATGCAGAAGGGGCATTCAGGAAGAATTTAAGAAATGCTTAAATTGTAGAGTTATCTTAGGTAACTGATAGGAACTGGAGAGACTGGGGGTCTAGAGAAAATATTTTATTATTTTACCATATATATTATTATTTTGCAAGAAATATTCTTTCCCATTAGTGTGTGTTACCTTACAATTTAAGCATAGATTACTAAAAGGGAAAGAAAACAAAAGAGAGAAAAAGAGGAAGAGAAAGAACGGAGAAGGTCAAACAGTAATAAGCACAGGAGAGGGGCAGGGAAGGGAGTGAGAAGAATTTCATTCTCAGTCTTTTGAGCCCATGAGCTTTTTTAGCTGTTTTGATGGAACGGAGAATGATATTAGCACATTTCAAAACGTTAGCAGTTTTACCAAACTTCATAAACACCACCTCTATACTTCTTTTATAAATGAAAGGAAGAAAGTACCATCCTTTTGGATCTGCCTACAGTTTTTCCTGGTCTTTGCAAACCACCCAGGGATCAAGCCCTGGGACAGTGTGAGCCAAGTGGGACTCCAGGAAGCCAGGCAGTATTTCCTCCCAACTCCACAAGTTTGTGTTTCCCCTGATGTTTTTGTCTCTGTGCCTAGATCCCACAGTGATAGGCGCCACAAAAGTACACAGACGACAGAGAATCCGCTCTGATTTTGCAGAGAGGAGACAGACATGTGGAGGTCAAGAGGCTTTCTTTCTAAAGGGCAAGGAGCCCATCAGGGCTCAGGGAAGAGCTCCTCAGGACTGGTTCTGGGACTGTTCCTGTGTCAGTCCTTGTCACCAGATACAATAGCTTTGTCCTTCCCCTGAAGATTCTGGTTGCTGACCTGAAGCTACTACACTAAATTTTTTTTCACTTATTTTTAAAAGTTAAAGTTGTATTTGAGGTCTATTTTTAAGAATAATAGGTTATTGCAGAGAATTTTTTTTTTAAGAATTGGCTTTTAAAAATGAACTTTAAGAGACTTTTTTTTTAACTTTTCTATGGAAAAGAAGAAAATTTTAGACCTACCCAAGGGCCAATAGAAGGACAAGATCATTTAAGATAAAAATAAATGAGACCTCCTCCTTTATGCCCTGATCCTGCCCTGCCTGTTCTGCTCCTAGCCCCACACTGAACTCTGCAAACATGACTGAAGCTTACAAAATATTCTACTACTACTCGACAGTTTAAAAATTAACGAGCATGTAAAGCTACTGGGGGTAAAAGCCTGGAGCCTGTAATAAGGAGCAAGCCTCGGCTGGATTTAGTAATGACTTCTTACGCAACTCCAAGGCCGCAGTCATAGCTTTCTGAAAATTACACACTTCCAGCCGCTCTGGCATGAGGGACCAACTCTGCCTGGGTTGCATAACCCTTTTCATAGCATGATAATTAGTCATTAAGAAGCAGAACAAAGGGCCATTCTGACCATGGACACACTCTAATATTTTCCGTATTTGTTTTCTAGAAAGGACACATTTCTTGCACATTCTCTCCTGTAAGAGTATAAATGGGATTAGGAAGGAAAGTTGAAGTAATGGGGAGAAAAAAATATGTCAGAGTTTGCTGCAGAACAAAGACTTTGTGGGGATTTTCTCTTCCTGCTGCTGCGTTTCTTATTGTTGCCACTGTGTTTAATCTCCTACTGAGTCACAGGTGTGCCATTCTGACTTCACTGGCCTCAGCTCAGCAATTGAGACTATACCTCCCATTGGGCCTTCCTTGGTTTCTAGTCCTATCACAGGCTTCTTCTCCTTAGCAAAAGCACTGTCCTCATATGCCACACATTTTATTTTTCATCAGACTAGATATTTGTGAAATCAGGGCTCTAAGTCAATATTGCCCGGGTCACTTAACTAAATACATAGAACCTGCATTTTAGGTCTAGAGAACTAGCTTTAGAAATAGTCTAGTCTAGTCAACTGATGTATAAACCAAGAAACTGAGACCAGAGAAGGAGAGAGGTAAGCTTAGTCATACACATTTTGAGGCCCTAATGAAGGCAGTTGGATTTACCTTTATTCATGGAGTGCATAGCTAACCTCACCTGCTTTCTTTGTCTCCTATACGAATTCAGTGTCTATTTGAAATCTCCACCCAACCTGTTTGTACACCTGGAAAGCTCAGCCTTGGGGTATGGGTTAGGAGATAATCATGGCAACACTGCAGCCTACAGGTAAGTTTGAAGATAACAGCAGTGTACCTGGATAGAGCTATCTGACAGCACAAGGGCGAAGGTCATCTGAAAATCCCTGCAAAAATAAAAATGAGCCTAAAGACACCAGGAGGAGATATGGCATCAAAGAAGCAAACTTTGGGTTTAGACTGAAATGATGGAACCAAGGGCGTGGTTTGCTATTCAGAATTATATTTGCCAAAGCTTACTGAGGAAATAAGTTTAATTTCCTACTATATTGTCAAGGGAATTTAGCCTTTTCACCTGTGCTTTATAGATGAGGTCCAAAAGGGTAGAAAATGGCCCATGAGTCTCCTTACTCTGCTCACAACAACCATCACTCCTCAGGCATAGTATTTGTTAATCACTAAGAGCCACTCCAAGTTAACAAGGGAAAAATAGTTTTTTACATCATAGTTTCTTCCCTTTTGTAAAAGTTTGACTAGCCTAAATCAGGGAAATGTCATGGATAATGAACATCTAGGTTTTAATACATTTCAAAATATATTTTTTAATTTAATTGTTGTTGTATTACATTCATTACATTCCACCCCCTTCTCTCCCCTTCCCCACCCACCCATTTCCCTCGAAAGTCAATCCCACTTTTTGTCCATGTCCACGGGTCTTTCATGCTAGTTCCTTGACTAAACTGCTCCAGTTCTTTGCCTCCTACTCTCCCTCCCACCTCCCCCTTCCTTCTGCCCACTAAAGGTCTGTTCCTTGTATTCAAGTATCTGGTTCTGTTTTGTTTTTTTATTTTTTTCATCAATGTCCTGTTATGGGTGAGATCATATGGTATCTGTCTTTCACTGACTGGCTTATTTGACTAAGCATAATATTTTCCAGTTCCATCCATGTTGTTGTAAAAGGTAGGAGTTCCCTTTTTCTTTCTGCTGTGTAGTATTCCATTGCGCAAGCCCAGAAATAAACCCAGGACTCTATGGCCAATTAATATTGGACAAAGGGGAAAGAAACATAAAATGGACTAAAAATAGCCTCTTCAACAAGTGGTGTTCAGAGAACTGGCCAGGGACATGCAAAAAAATTAAACCTAGACCACCAACTAGCACCATACATCAGAATAAACTCAAGATGGATAAAGGATTTAAACATAAGCAGTGCCACCATAAAGGTCCTGGAGGAAAATATAGGCAGTAAAAATTTAGATATCCTATGCACAAATATGTTTACTGATACTTCTCCAAGGGCAAAGGAAATGAACAAATAAACAAATGGGACTATGTCAAACTGAAAACTTTCTATTCAGCTAAAGAAAACAACAGCAAAATTAAAAGGGAAGAGAGGCAAGAAGAAAGCTCCAGAAGAATGGAGATTTATTTTTTCTGTTTTGTTTTTCTACTGCATTGCCAAAGCTTAGAAAAGTGTCTAGCATATTATAGGGTATTCAATATATAGTCTCTGGATGGACGGATGGATGGATGGATGGATATAGCATGATTGTCTAATGTGAATATAACATAAACCCAGGAGAGTTGTGGAAAATACTAGAAGACAAAATCAATAATCAAAATTATCTTAACAGGTGAGAATGATCGTCTGAAACTGGCAAATGGAATTTAACAGGCTGTGTAAAACAATCCCACACTTAGATTTCAGAAAAACAATTGCACAAGAACAAGAGAGGAAAGATAATATGGTTAAATAATTGCACATGCAAAACAGACAGTGTTTCAGGTAACTGCCAGCTTAATCTGAGTCAAAAATAAAACCAGTCTGTCAAAAAAGTGTGATCTTTGGTGACATGGCTAATTAAAATAATTACAATTTTCAGTATACAAATGCACCCATTATAATTCCTTCATTTTTTTTTGGACATACTGGCAACACACATGTGAATAAGGTTCACAGCCCAAAATAGTAAGGAAGGGATATTTTGCAATTTTACATAGGGTAACAAAAGAATACTTCACAAAAAGGAGACATTTGAGCAAAGATATAAAGGTATTTCTATCAATTTCATTGGAAAATATGGTGAAAAATAATTCTTTGATCTTTTACCAGCAACTTCCCTGGTGTTGAGTCATATTAGCTTTTTATATATCTTGGATATCAAACCATTGTTGGAGGTGTCATTGGTGAATATGTTTTCCCATATGGTTGGTTCCCTTTTAATTTTGCTGGTGTTTTCTTTAGCTGAACAGAAAGTTTTCAGTTTGATATAGTCCAATTTGTTTATTTTTCATTTCCTTTACCCTTGGAGAAGTATCAGTAAACATATTTGTGCATAGGATATCTAAAATTTTACTGCCTATATTTTCCTCCAGGACCTTTATGGTGGCACTGCTTATGTTTAAATCCTTTATCCATCTTGAGTTTATTCTGGTGTATGGTGTAAGCTGGTGGTCTAGTTTTATTTTTTTGCATATCCCTGTCCAGTTCTCTGAACACGACTTGTTGAAGAGACTATTTTTAGTCCATTTTATGTTCCTTCACTCTTTATCCAATATTAATTGGCCATAGAGTCCTGGGTTAATTTCTGGGCTCTCCATTATGTTGCATTGATCTATAGGTACATTCTTATGCCTGTACCAGACTGTTTTGACTACAGTGGCTTTGTAGTATAATTTGATGCCCAGTATTGTGATACCTCCTACCTTGCTCTTTTTTCTCAAGATTGCTGTGGCTATTTGTGGGCATTTTTGGCTCCATAGAAATTTTTGAAGTATTTTTCTATTTCTGTAAAGTATGTCATTGGTATTTTAATTGGGATTGCATTGAATCTATAGATTGCTCTGGGTAGTATGGGCATTTTAATGATGTTAATTCTTCCCATCCATAAACATGGTATATGCTTCCATTTATTTGTATCTTCCTTCATTTTTTTCTTTAATATTCTGTAGTTTTCTGAGTATAGGTCTTTTACCTCTTTGATTAAGGTTATTCTTAAGTACTTTATTTTTCTTGTTGCTATGGTAAATGGGATTTGTTTTCTAGCTTCTATCTCTGATATTTCATTATTTGTGTACAAAAATGCTTCTCATTTCTGGATATTGACTTTATATCCAGCTATTTTGCTAAATTTGCTTATTAGGTTGAGAAAGTTTTTGGTGGAGCCTATTGGGTTTTGTATATACACTATCATGTCATCTGCAAATAATGACAGTTTGACTTCCTCCTTTCCAATTTGGGTACATTTGATTGCTTTTTTCTCTCTGATAGCTATGGCTAGAACTTCCAAAATGATGTTGAACAGAAGTGGAGAAAATGAACAAACTTGTCTTGTTCCTAATCTTAGGGGGAAAGCTTTAGTTTTTACCCATTGAATATGATGTTGGCTTCAGGTTTCTCATATATGGCCTTTATGATGTTGAGGTATGCTCCCTCTATTTCCATTTTGCTGAGCATTTTAATCATAAATGGTTGCTGTACTTTTGTCAAATGCTTTTTCGGTATATATTGATATGATCATATGGTTTTTGTCTTTCATTTTGTTGATGCAGTGTATTACATTTATTGATTTGGGAAAGCTGTACCATCCTTGCATCCCTGGGATGAAACCCACTTGATCATGGTGTATGATCTTTTGAATGTATTGCTGGATCCGGTTGGCCAATATTTTGTTGAGAGTGTTAGCATCTATGTTCATCTACAATCTTGGCCTGTAGTTTTATTTCTAGTTGTGTATTGACCTGGTTTTGGGATTAGAATAATATTGGCCTCATAGAAAGAATTTGGGGGTCTTCCCTCTTGGATTTTTTTTGGAATAGGTTGAGAAGGATAGGAGTTAGTTCTTCTCTAAATGGTTTGTAGAATTCATCTGTGTAGCCACCTGGTCCGGGGCTCTTGTGCTTTAGGAGATTTTTTATTACTTCTCCAATTTCACTACCCATTATTGCCCTACTCAGGATTTCTGCTTATCCTGGATTCAATTTTGGTATGTTATACATTTCCTGAAATGTGTTCATTTCACGTAGGTTGTCATATTTCTTGTTATATAGTTGTTTGTAGTAACCTCTTACAATCCTTTGTATTCCTGAAGTATCAGTTGTGACTTCTCCTCTGTCATTTCTGATTCTGTTTATTTGGGTCCTCTCTCTCTCTTTTTCTTCACAAGTCTGGTTAAATGCTTGTCTATTTTGTTTTTGTTTTTGTTTTTTAAGAACCAGCACCTGGACTTATTGATTCTTTGAATTATAGTTTTAGTCTCCAAGTTATTTAATTCTACCCTGATCTTGATGATTTCCTTCCTTCTACTTGCTCTGGGCTTTGTTGGTTGTTGCTCCTGTAGTTCTTGCAGCTTTATGGTCAGGTTTTTTGTATAAGCTTCTTCTGTCCTTTTTAAGTAGGCTTGTATTGTTGTGAATTTTCCTCTGAGGACTGTCTTTACTATGTCCCATAGGTTTTGGGCTATTGTATATTCATTGTCATTTGTTTCCAGAAACTTTTTGATTTCTTCTTTGATCTTATTTTTTTTTTTTTTTTACCAATTCCTTACTTAAAAGTATGTTATTCAGTCTCCATGAGTTAGAGTATTTTGTTTTTTTCTCCTGAGATTGGTTTCTAGTTTCAAGCCATTGTGATGAGAAGTTGCGTGGTATGATTTCAATTTTCCTGTATTTGTAGAGGCTTCTCTTATGACCTACCAGGTAGTCTGTTAGAGAATGTTCCATGTGCATTTGAAAAGAATGTGTATTTTGCTTCTTTGGGGTGAAAGATTCTGTATATATCAGTTAGATCCATTTCCTCTAGAGTGTTGTTCAATGCCACAATATCTTTGGTGTTATTTTTTGTTTGGAAGATCTGTCTATTGTTGATAATCAGGTATTAAAATTTCCTACTATTAATGTCTTGCTGTCTATATTCTTCTGAAGTCCTAGAAGATTTTCGTTATATATTTGGGAGCTCCTATGATGGGTGCATATATATTTGTATGGATTATGTCTTCTTGATGGATTGTTCCCTTAAGTATTATGAAATGTCCTTCTTTGTCTCTTTGTATGGCCTTCATCATAAAATCTATTTTGTCTGAAATAAGTATTGCTACTCCAGCCTTTTTTTTCATGTCCATTTGCTTGATATATAGTTTTCCATCACTTCACTTTCAATCTGTGTTGATCTTTTGTTCTGAGATGGGTCTCTTGAAGACAGCATATATGTGGGTCATGGTTTCTTATCCATTCAGCTACCCTATGTCTTTTGATTGGTGCATTTAATCTGTTTACATTTAAGGTTATTATTGATCAATACTTATTTATTGCCATTTTCTCCCTTTTGTACCTGTGTTCCTATCTGTCTCTCTCTGTTTCTTCATTTTTTTTAAAGCAGACCCGTTAGCATTTCTTGCAATGCTGGTTTGGTAGAGATATATTCTTTTAGTCTTCTTTTGTCTGGGAATCTCCTTATTTCTCCTTCTATTTTGAATGAGAGCCTTGCTGGGTAGCTTATTCTTGGTTGCAGGCATTTATTTCCAATTGCTTGAAATACTTTTTGCCATTCCCTTCTGGCTTGTATTGTTTCTGTTGAGTAATCATTTGATAACATTATTTGGAGCCCCCTTATGTGTTGCTATTTCTCTCTTGATGCTTTTAGGATTCTCTCTTTGTCTTTGAAATTTGCCATTTTAATGATTATATGTCTTGGAGTGGGTCTGTTTGGAATTATCCTAGTTGGGACCTTCTGTGCTTCCTGAACTTGAGTAACATTGTCAATCATCATGTTAGGGAAGTTTTCTATCGTTATGTTTTTAAAAGGTTTTCCATTTCTTGTTTCTCTTCTCCTTCTGGTACCCTATAATATGGATATTATTGCATTTCATGTTGTCCTGCAACTCTCTTAATACCTCTTCATTCTTTTTCAGTCTTTTTTCATTCTGTTGCACTGTCTTGGATTATTCTTCTACATTGTCCTCCTGCTAGCTGCTCTGATCCTCTGCTTCCTCCAGCCAGCTGTTGATTCCTTCTACTGTATTCTTCAATTCAGAAGTTGTATTCTTCATTTTCTCCTGGCTTACTCATAGTTTCTATGTCCTTTTTAATGTTGGTGTAGCTCTCTGTAAATTCCTTATATCTTGCCTGGAGATTTTTATAGTTCCCCTGGAGTTGTTTGTAGTTTTCTGTGCACTAGCTGAGCTTATTGAGCTTCTCTATCATCATTATTTTGAATTCCATATCTGACAGTTTGCTTGCCTTTGTTTCATTTAATGATCTTCCTGGGGATTCCTCCTTTCCTTGATGGACTGATTCTTTTTTTCCCATTTTGGGTATCTGTTATTTCTTATTTTTGTCTTGGGTTAATCTGCTTTGATTCTCTGCCTTCGTGAAGTGCCCCTCTTGGAAGATTGTGGAGCTCAGTGTTACTGTCGCCTAGATTTTCTCAACTTGTTGCTGTTGGGGTGGACTTTATGTCATTAACTTGGGCTGTCTGGTTGTATTTTAGATTTGTTGTATGTGTTGCTTTTTTCCCTCCAGTTGACTGATAGAGAGACACTCCTTCTATCACCTCTCATACACTGTTTTTGAGCTGCTCCAGCTCTCCTGTAGGTCTTATCACTGGACTCTTAGTTAGAGGAGCCTCTCACTTTTTAGTTACTCTCTAAGATCAAAATTGTTTGTTACTTAATTTTAGTTGTCTTGTTGCAGAACAGCAAGTTAGAAGCTCTGCTTTTCTGTACCACCCTGTAGGCAAAATTTGAGTAGAAGATTTTTAGTTTGATGTAGTCCCACTTATTTATTTGTTCCTTTAGTTCCCTTGCCTTGGGAAATATTTCAGTGAAAATTTTGCTGCATGGGATAGCTGCAATTTTTTTGTCTGTTTTCCTATAGGGCTTTTATGGTGGCTCTACTTATGTTTAAGTCTATTATATATCTTGAGTTTACTCTGGTGTATGGTGTGATTTCGCGGTCTAGTTTCATTTTTTTGCATGTGTCAGTCCAGTTCTCCCAACACCACTGTTGAAGCAGCTATTTGCACTCCATTTTTTGTTCCTTCCCCCTTTGGCAAATATTAGTTACCCATAAAGTTTACTTCTGGTTTTCTTCTGGGCTCTCTATTCTGTTTCATTGATCTGTTTGTCTATTCTTTTGCCAGTACCAGAGTGCTTTGGTTACTATGGCTTTGTAATATAGCTTGATGCCTGGTATTGTGATTCCTCCTACTTTGTTCTTCTTTCTCAAGATTGCTGTAGCTATTTGGGGTCTTTTTTGACTCCATATGAATTTTTTAAGTGTTTGTTCTAATTCTGTGGAATATGATGTTGGTATTTTAACAGGGATTGCATTGAATCTCTAGATGGTTTTGAGTAGTTTGGACACTTTTATGATGTTAATTCTTCCCAACCATGAACATGATATGTGCTTCCATTTATTTGTATCTTCCTTAATTTCTTTCTTCGGTGTTCTATAGTTTTCTGAGTACAAGACCTTTACCTCCTTGGTTAAGTTTATTCCTAACTACTTTATTTTTCTTATTGCTATGATAAATGAGATTTGTTTTCTAGTTTCTTCTCTGATGTTTCAGTATTGATATATAAAAATAATTTCAATTCCTGGGTATTGACTTTGTATCCAGTTATTTTGCCAAATTCACTTATTAGGTGGAATAGTTTTTAGTGGACCCTATAGGGTTTTATATGTACACTATCATGTTATCTGCAAATAATGACAGTTTTATGTCCTCCTTTTCAATTTGGATACGTTTGATTCCTTTTTTCTTGTCTGATTGCTATGGCTAGAACTTCCAAGACTATGTGCTTTAGAAGTGGAGAGATTGGACACCCTTGCCTTGTTCCTGACTTTAAGGGACATTCTTTCAGTTTTTGCCCATTGATTATGATGTTAGCTTCAGGTTTCTCATGTATGGCCTTCATGATGTGGAGGTATGTTACCTCTATTCCCATCTTACTAAGGGTTTTAATCATAAAACGGTGCTGTAATTTATCAAATGCTTTTTCAGCATCTATTGATATGATCATGTAGTTTTTGTCTTTCAGTTTGTTCATCTGGTATATTACATTTATTGATTTGCGAATGTTGAACCATCTTTGTATGCCTGGGATGAATCCCCCTTGGTTATGGTGTATAACTTTTAAAATATATTGCTGGATTTGGTTGGCCAGTATTTTGTTGAGACTTTTCACATCTAAGTTCATTAGGGATATTGGCCTGTAGTGTTTTTTCTTTGTTGGATATTGATCTGGTTTTGGGGATTAAAATAATACTGGCCTCATAAAAAGAGTTTGGGAGTCTTTTCTCTCCTTGGATTTTTTGGAATAATTTGAGAAGGATAGGAGTTAGTTCTTCCCTAAATGTTTGGTAAAATTCATCTGTGTAGCCATTCAGTCCAAGGCTCTTGTGTTTTGGGAGATTTTTGATTACTTCTTCAATTTCACTAGTTGTTATTGGTCTATTCAGGCTTTCTGCTTCTGGCTTCAGTTTTGGTAGATTACACATTTCCAAAAATGCATCCATTTCACTCAGGTTGTCATATTTGTTGTCATATAGTTTTTTTGTAGTAATTACTTACATCTTTTGTATTACTATGGCATCAGTTGGGATTTCTCCTTTTGTTTCTGATTTTGTTTAGTTGCATCCTCTCTCTTTTCACTTGATAAGTCTAGTTAATAGTTTGTCAGTTTTATTTATCTTTTCAATGAACCATCTCCTGGATTTATTGATCCTTTGAGTTGTGCTTTTAGTCTCTTCATCATTTAATTCTGCTCTGATCTTGATAATTTCCTTCCTTCAGCTTGTTCTGGGCTTTGTTTGTTGTTGCTGGTCTAGTTATTGAAGCTTTATGGTTAGATAGTTTGTATGAGTTTCTTCTAGCCTTTTTAGGTGGGCCTTTATTGCTATGAATTTCTCTCTGAAGACTAACTATGCTGTGTCCCACATGTCTTGGGGTGTTGTCTATGCATTTTCATTTGTTTCCAGATACTTTTTATTTCTTCTTTTATCTCATTATTAACCCATTTCTTACTTAATAGCATGTTATTCAGTTTCCATGAACTATATTGTTTTTATATTTTTATATGTTTTAAAGATTTTATTTATTATTTTTCAAGAAATGGGAACGGAGAGAGGAGGAGAGGGAGGGAAACATCAATATATGTTTGCCTTTCACCTGCCTCCAGCTACAGACCTGGCTGGAGACCTGGCTTACAACCTAGTTATGTTACCCTGGCTGGGAATCTAACCAGCAACTTTTGGTTTTGCGGGCTGGCGTCTTATCCACTTTGCCACCAGCCAGGGTGAATTGTATTGTTTTTGAATTTTTTTTTCTTGAGATTGGTTTCTAGTTTCAAAGCATTGTGATATGAGAAGATGCTTGGTATGATTTCAATTTTCTTGAATTTGTGGAGGCTTGTTTTGTGTCCTTCCATGTGGTCTATTTTAGAGAATGTTCCATATGCATTAGAAAAGAATGTGCTTCACTTCTTTTGGGTAAAAAGTTCTGTATATATCAATTAATTCATCTAGAGTATTGTTCAATGCCATAATATCCTTGGTGTTATTTTTGCTTGGAAGACCTGTCCATTGTTGATAATGGAGTATTGAAATCCCCTACTATTAGTGTGTTTCTGTCTATATCCTTGAAGTTCTCCAAGATTTTTATATATATATTTGGGTGCTCCTACATTGGGCGCATATATATTTATGAGGGTTATGTTTTCTTGATGGATTATTCCCGTAAGTATTATGAAATGCCCTGTTTTGCCTCTTTTTATGTCCTTCATGTGAAATCTATTTTCTCTGATATAAAGATTGCTATGCCTGCCTTTATTCATGTCCATTTGCTTGAAATATATTTTGCTATCCCTTCACTTTCAGTCTATGTCAATATTTTGTTCTGAGGTGGGTCTCTTGCAGACAGAATATATGTAGGTCATGTTTTCTTATCCATTCAACTACCCTATGTCTTTTTATTGGTGAACTTAATCCATTTACATTTAAGGTTATTATTGAGAAGTACATCTTCATTGACATTTTTTCCCCTTTGTTCCTATGTTCTTCTCTGTCCCTCTTTGTTTCTTCATCTTTTTAAAGCAGGCCTTTTAGCATCTCTTGCAGTGCTGGTTTGGTGAATGTGTATTATTTTACCCTTTTTTTTTGTCTGGAAAACTCCTTATTTCTCCTTCCATTTGGAATGACAGCCTTGCTGGGTAGAGTATTCTTAGTTGCTGGCATTTGCTTTTCATTACTTGGAGTATTTTTTGCCATTCCCTTCTGGCACGTATTGTTTCTGCTGAGAAATCATTTAATAACCTTATTGGAGTTTTCTTATATGTTATTAGCTGTTTCTCTCTTGATGCTTTTAGGAATCTCTCTTTGTCTTTGAAGTTTGCCATTTTAATTATGATGTGTCTTGGAGTAGACCTCTTTTTAGGTTCATTTTCTTTGGAACTCTCTGTGCTGCTTGAACTTGAGTGACCCTTTCATTATTTTAGGGAAATTTTATGTCATTACTTTTCCAAGTAGGTTTTCTATCTCTTGCTTCTCTTCTCCTTCTGGTATCCCCATGATATG
This sequence comes from Noctilio leporinus, assembly GCA_004026585.1. Lineage (NCBI taxonomy): Eukaryota > Metazoa > Chordata > Mammalia > Chiroptera > Noctilionidae > Noctilio > Noctilio leporinus. The sequence goes on from PVIW01010318.1 coordinate 34,812, forward strand.
GATATTGTTGCGTTTCATGTTGTCCTGTATCTCTCTTAAAACCTCTTCATTCTTTTTCAGTCTTTTTTTATTTTGTTGCAAAGTCTGGTTATTTTCTTCCCTGTTGTCCTCCAATTTGTTGATCCAGTGTTCTGCACCATCCAACCTGCTTTGAATTCCTTCTATTGTGTTCTTCAGTTTTGAGATTGTGTTCTTTATTTCCTCCTAGTTCTTACTGATGGTTTGTGTCTTTTTTAATGCTGGTGTAATTTTCAATAAGTTCCTTGTAGTTGCCCTGGAGTCCTTTGTAGTTTCCTTTGAGTTCCATGAGCTCATTGAGTTTTCTTATAATAATTTCTTTGAATTCCATGTCTGATAGCTTGCTTGTTTCTATTTTATTTCTCAGTCTGTCTGGTGATTCTTCCTTTCCTTTTGGCCATGGACTGTTTGTTTTTCTCCCCATTTTGGGTGTCTGTTGTTGCTTGTTTTTTTTCGTGGATTAGTCCACTTTGACTCACTGACTTTGTGTCATGCCCTTCTGTGTTAGGAGATTTGTGGGGTTCTGTGATGCAGTCTCCTAGATTTCATTCACATGCTGCTCTTAGGATACCCGTTAAGTTATTAACTTGAGATGTCTGGTTGTATTTTGGATTTGTTGTATGTGTTTCTCCTTTCACTCCAGTTGGCTGATTGAAAGACACTCCTTCTATCCCATCTCATACATTGTTTTTGAGCTGCTCCTAAAACAGAACTACCAGTCCAGGCAAAATAACCACACAATCAAAGATATCTTACTCCTTTAATCCCCCTTTTGACTACATATGAACCTAGCTAAATACCCATACCATCCAAGGTAACTCCCACCCTTAATCACACTCTCAGCTGCAAATGAGTCAGTCTTAATAAGGATATAGATATGATAAGACTGGTACAAGAGGGGAAAAATAATTAAATTGACTAAAGAATGGATAAATTTGAAAGGTGCAAAGGGGTAGCAAAGATAGTGCAAATGCGAGAGAGAAAGGCAATTTCACCTTTCATATAGCAATGGGGAGGGGGAAGTCAGAATGCTTTAAATGTGAGTGAACAGTATTAAGCCTATATATATAGCTGCCACATCTACCTCCCTGTCCACCCTCAATGAGCACTGATTGGTCAAGGTGGAGCAAGGACCAGTGTGTTTTTTAGCAGAAAAAATAATGTATAGCCCCTAATAGTACACCCACAAAACAAGTTTTAAGAGGCTAGGGAGGGGAAGAATACTTAGATTGAGGCCTGGGAATGAGTTGTAGCAGGAGAGTAAGTGGACTTGAAAACAAGAATAGGAAGAGGATCTTGGGTAGTCAAATGAATTGAGATAAGGGAAGAGTAAAAATATGGGATTTGGGAAACACTATGATACAAACAGTATTTACTTAAAATGCACTAACTTTGAGGGTTGGAAGTGACTTTTGAAAATGATATGTTAAGGATTAATAGTTCCTGTAGCTCTTGGTGTAACTCAGGTGCTTGAGGTTAGCAGCAAACCATCTCCTGAGTCTGCCTCTTTTCCTTGATCAACTCTCTGCAGTCCATAGTCAGGCTATTGGGCCTTGGAGTGGCAGAGCCTATAGCTGTTACAGTTAGGGCTGGTTCTGAGTGCCACGCCTTTGGTAGGCATTGGCTCCAGTAACCTAGCTGGGTTTCCACACTGCCTGCATTTTGGGACCCTCCCTTCATGTGCTGGTTTTGTGGGATGCACTTCATGGTGCTGTTTGTGCAGGCAATGGCTAAACCTCCCCCAATGCTTCCTAGAGGAGGTTTTCACTGTCTGTGGTGGGCGCAGATGGCTGCACTAGCAGCATGCAGTTCCGAGCTGCAGTTTCTGTGGGAACCTGTGTGACTGTGTGGGCATGTGGGATTGGGCCTCCCTTCCTGCTGGGGCTCCGATCTGTTCTCTCTCCGGGTGGTGCAGGGTGGCACAGGGTGGCACAGTGTTCAGCCTTCATGCCTCCCAGGTGGGTGCACTCCAGCACTCCCACTCCCGCTTCTGCTCTTGGTAGGTATCCTGTTCCACCTCTAGCTCCAGTAGGTGTTTCCTCTCTCCCAACCTATGGAGTGTGGCTCTCACTTAGTCCCTCCCTTATAGGAGTTCAGTTCCTCAATCTCCCTGAGTTTGCACTCACTGTCCATACTTCACTGCTCAGATTTCTATTCACTGGGAAGCCTGAAGCTGCCTTCAGTCAAAGCTGCCTCTCTGAGCAGAGACACTGCTGCCCAGAGCTGACCTCAGCCTGCCAGCCCAGCGGGTTCAGGATTGTCTCACCTGCTCTCCTGTAGGTCTCTGCAGCCTCTGGGCTGTGCACCCCTGAATCCAGATACTTACCACTCCTGGGGACTTGCAGATATCTCCAATTTGCTGAGTATTTTAATCATAAATGGTTGCTGCATTTTATCAAATGCTTTTTTTCAACCCTCACCTGAGGGCATGACCATTGACTTTTAGAGAGAGGGGAGCAGAGAGAGAGAAACATTGATATGAGAGAGAAACATCCATTGGCTGCCTACTGAATGTTCCCCAACTAGGACCAAATGCCTGACCCAGGCATATGCCTGACCCAGGCATGTGCCTGACCAGGAATCAAACCCTTGACCTTTTGGTAAACTGGATAACCCTCCAACCAACTGAGCCACACTGACTTGGGCAGTAACACTGGATTTTGTAGGATGCACTTCCTCGATTAGCTCAAAAGTGTCTATGGCTGAGCTGACACAAATACCAACTGATTTTGTTTTTTCAAGTTGCCTACTGCAGAGACATATGTGGGTGCAATTATTGATAATTTGCTTATGTTCAGTCACACTGCTCAGGTTAAAGATACCAGTTGTCTGCTGCCCCCAAAATTGGAAAAACAGGCAGATACAGAGGCTCACAGCTCACTGAAGCAGAAATCAAGAGCAAAAACACAGCATTAAAACTAGAACCAGTTCCTTTGTTCCCAATACATCATGTCAGCTTTCAACAAAAAATGACAAGGCACATTAAAAAGCTAGAAAACACAGTTCAAAGAGATAGAGGAAGCACAGAACCAGGCTCAGATGAGTTAGAGATGTTGAAATTATTAAACTGGGAATTAACTACAATTTATATGCTAAGGATTTATATAGAAAAAGTGGGGAACATTTAAAAAAAAAAAAAAAGGAAAAGATGGGTAATGCAAGCAAAGAGGAGGAAACCTGAAGATTCAAAAGGAAATAGTAGGAAATATTATAAAAGATCCTGTAGAGAGGGAATGGAGGAGGGGGAGAAAGAGGCAAAGAAGGGGAAAAGTTTAATCAAGAAAGAAGTATAAATGACCCATGGACATGGACAACATGTGGGAGAGGGGTTAGGGAGGGTGAGTAAGGCAGGTGAGAGCAGTGGGGCAATGTAATACAATAAAAATTAAAGAAAAGGAGATAAAAAAGACATCTCTAGACATACAATAAAAATTGACTAATAAAAATTAAAAAAAAAAAAAGATACTGTAACTTCAATGAAAAATGCTTTTGAAGAGCTCATCAGCAAACTAGACACAGCCAAGAAAAACATAGTAAGCTAGATGAAGTGTCAATAGAAACTTCCAAAATTGAAATGGAAAGATAAAAAAAGTAAAATAAAAATGATAGAACAAAAAATCTCAAAATAGTGATCAATTATTAAAGATGTAACATACACATGATGGAAATACCAGAAGAAAGAGGGAGGAGTAAAAGGAAAGAAGAGGCAGGGAAAGAGAAGAAGGAAGAGAAGTACAAAGAGAATGGAAGAAGAAAAAAATATTTGAAGCAATAATGATTGGGAAGAAGCAAAATTAATGTCATGCACCAAACCACAAAGCAAGTAAGTTTAGAGAATACCAATTAGGAAAAATACCCAAAACTTCACAATTAGGCATTTCATATTCAAACTGCAGAAAATCAGAAACAAGGAGAAAAATCTTGGGAAAAGCCAGAGGGAAAGAAAACACCTTACTTACAGAGGAGAAAGAATAAGAACAGGCTTTTTAAAAAACATGTAGTCAAGAAGAGGGTAAAGTAAAATATTTAAAGTGCTAATAGGAAAAAAAAAAAAAAAAAACTACCAAACTAGTATTCTGTATACAACAAAATTGTTCTTCAAAAGTGAAGGGGGCCCTGGCTGGTGGCTCAGTGGATTGGTTCTGGCATGTGAACCCAAAGGTCGCTGGTTCAACTCCCCAGGCAGGGCAACATAACCAGGTCTCCAGCCAGATCTCCAGCTAGGTCCATAGCTAGAGGCAGGTAAAAGGCAACCATAAATTTAAAAAAAAAAAAAAAAAGGGCGGGGGGAGGGGAAATAAAGACTTCTTCAGACAAATGAAAATTGAAGGAATTTGTTTCCAGTGGCCCAGCTCTAAAAGAATTATTAATATAAATTTGCAAAGAAAAGGTTCAGTAATTCAGATTTATATAAAGAAACGAAGAGCATTAGAAAAAGAATAAGTGAAGGTAAAAGTTTCATTTTTCCTATTCTTAATTGATATAACAAATAAGAATTTGTTTAGAATAATAATGTCAAAAAGTATTTATTGATTATAACTATTGGACAATTGAAATGAATGACAACAATGTTACATAAGATGGGAGAGATAATAAACATGCTGTTATAAGGGTCTTGTACTAACTACATAGGAAGTGGTACAGTGTTATTTTAAAGAGTATTTTGAGTAGTAGTACATGTATGTTGCAATATGAAGGGCCACTAAAAAAAAGTAATTTTTTAAGTATAAGTGACATGCTAAAAGAGAAAAAACCTGAACTATAACAAGTGGTCAGTTAAAACAAAAGAAGACAGGAAAAGAATGAAAGAACAACAACAAAAAATAAGCAAAGTCAATTAATAAAAAACAGTAACAAACATAATAAATATTAATCCATTTATATCAATAATCACTGTAAATATGAATGGTCTAATTACACCAATTAAAAGAGAGAGAGATACTGTAAGAGTGGCCCAAAACACAAGGCTCAACTATATATTGTCTATAAGAAAACCACTTTAAGTATAAAGATACAGACAAATTAAGATTGGAGGTATGGAGAAATGTTTACCATGGTAATACCAATAATAATGTTTTTTAATCTGGAATTTTTATTATTTCAAAGAAAGCAGGTTTCAGAGCAAGAAAAATTATCAGAGGTAGCAAGGGCATTATAGAATGATTAAGGTTTAATTCTATAAAAACATATAACATATAACTACTGTGTATGTGCCTAAAAGTAGGGTGTCAAAATACATGAGGCAAAAATAAAACTTTAAGGAGAACTACACAAATCTGCTACCATAGTTGGACATTTCAATACCTCTATCAGTAATTGACAAACCCATCAGGCAGAAAAGAATTTAAGGACCATAGTAAAAAAAAAAAAAAAAAATAGCATTGTCAGTTATAGAGGATCTAATTGATGTCTACAGACTATGCCAGGGATGTCAAGCTCATTTTCACTGAGGGCCACATCAGCCTCAAGGTTGCCTTCAAAGGGCTGAATGTAATTTTAGGACTGAGTAAATGTAACTACTCCTTAACAGTTAAGCAAGTCAGGTAGAAATAAGGTGCTAGGCCAGATAAAATAAGGTGGAGGGCTGGATTCAGCCTGAGAGCCTTGTGTTTGCCACCCGTGGACTACACCACTATCTAACAACAGTAGAATACATATTCTTCTCAAGTTCACATAGACCACATACCAAGATAGATCATATTATTAGCTATAAAGTTCATCACAACAAATTAAAGGAATAAAAAGCACACTAAGTATGCTCCCTGATGACAATGGAATTAAACTGAAAATCAGTAATGGAAAGAGAGCAGGAGGCCTAGAAACACTTTACCATTCAACACATAGAAAAAGCATTTGATAAAATCCAATACTCATTCGTGACTGATTTGTAGATGGATAAAGACCATCTACAAAAACCTACTGCTAAACTTACACTTAATGGTGAAAGACTGTTTTCCTCCTAAAATTAGGAACAAGGCAATGTCCTCTCATGACTTCTTTTGAATATTATACTGTTTTAGTTATACAATAAAACAAAAGAAGGAAATTAAAAGTATACTGATTTGGAAAGAAATTTATTTTTTTAAGATGACAAAATTGTCTATGTAGAAAATCCCAAAGACTCAACAAAAGAATTTTTACAATAAACAGTTTATATGATTATAGGACACAAGGTTAGATGCACAAAAAAGTCAACACTTTTCCTATACATCAATGACAAACAATTGTAACTTTATGTTAAAACATTATTTATATTAGCATAAAAAAGGATGAAATAGTTATAAATCCAACAAAAATATCCAAATTTTACATGAGTAAAACTACCAAACTCTGTAAAGAAATTAAAGAAGGTCTAAATGAAGAGAAATTCCATGCGTAGTGATAGGCAGACTCAATATTGTTAAAATATCTGTTTTTCTCAACTTGATCTATAGATTCAATGCATACCCAATCAATATCAGAGCAAGTTTTTTTGGAAATCAACAAATTGACTCTCAAGTTTATCTGAAAAGGCCTAAGATCCAAAATAATCAACAGAATATTAAAATAAAAGAACAAAATAAGAGGACTGACGATACTCAACCCAAAGATTTACTATAAAGTGAGAGAAACAAGATGGTGGAGGAGTAAGTGGAGCTACACCAATCTCTTCCCAACACCAAACTGGAATTACAACTTAATTGGGGAGAAATCATCCAGAATAACCAACTGAACACCACCTTGAGAGAAGCCTTATAACCACGGACAGAACAGAAGAGCCAATTCATCACAATGTGACTGGTAGGAAGTGCAGAGAATCGAGAGGGCTGGCAGTGCTTCCACTAGCAGCAGCTGAAGGGACAGAGGAACATCTCAGCATCCGAGGGTCCGGGGGTCCAACCTGAGAAAGGTGGGATCTAAACCCCCAACTGGGCTCCCCAGCCTACAGCAACAAAGATTACAGTAAAACAGCACCTAGCTGTGAAAAGCAGAGAGCTGCCAGGTTGAGCAGGATTGAAAGAGAGACTGAATTCTTAAAGGGGCCACACACAAAAATACAGTGGCATCCACCTACCCTGGGCTCCAGCAGAGAAGGGGCAGAATGGACTAGAGAAGCTTAGGGAAAGTTTGGGGCAGTGGCTTTAGGGGGAGAGCTGAGGGAGCAGCGCGAGAGTCTACTGCTGACCCATCCCCCATACAGCCAGCAGACCACTCTTCTCCAAAGGGCAGGAGCCTGAGGTCAAACCACAGCCCCACCCATAGGAATTAATCCGACCCACCTAGAAGTGCCTAAACTAGACCTCAGATCACAGACCGATTAGATTAACGACTAAAGGAGACTGACAAAGACAGTGGATCTCTGGTAGTCTCCAACTGGTTGGCTGACTAGGCCCAGACTGGGACATGGGCTGACGTCACCAAGCACAGATCCAGGAAGTAAAAAAGTGCACCTCTACACCACAGAAGGTCACACCACTAAGACAACAAGTCAGAGCAGATAAATCCAGGAAGCTGAAAAAACAAACAAGAGTCACCTAAAATGGGGAGACAAATAAACCCTCAACAAATGGAAAGGAGGAATCCCCAGGAAGAGTACAAAATGAAATAGAGGCAAGCACACTATCAGACATGGAGTTCAAAATAATGATGATAGAGAAGCTCAGTGAGTTTAAAGAAAACTACAAACAACTCCAGGTGAACTACAAAGAATTCCAGGAAAGCTACAAGGAACTTACTGAGAACTACACCAGCATTAAAAAGGACCTAGAAACCATCAATAAGAGCCAGGAGGAAATGAAGAATACCATTTCTGAATTGAAGAACATAGTAGAAGGAATCAAAATCAGGCAATAGAAAGCAGAGGATCAGATCATCAAGCTGGAGGTCAATGTAGAAAAAAATTCCCAGTCAGTGCAACAAAATGAAAAAGGACTGAAAAAGAATGAAGAGGTTTTAAGAGAGCTGAAGGACAACATGAAATATAATAACATCTGTATCATATGGATACCAGAAGGAGGAGAGGAGGATCAAGGGATAGAAACCCTCTTTGAAAAAGTAATGACAAAAAACTTCCCTAACTTGAGGAGAGAAAATGTCATGTAAACTCAGAAAGCATAGAGGGTCCCAAGGAAGATGAACCCAAACAGACCCACTGCAAGACACATCATCCTGAAAATGGCAAAGACAGGGAGAGAATCCTAAAAGCAGCAAGAGAGAAACAGCTAATAATATACAAAGGGGCTTCGATAAGGTTATCAGCTGATTTCTCAACAGAAACGCAACAAGCCAGAAGGGAATGGCAAAAAATATTTCAAGCAATGAAAAACAAAGGCCTGCAACCAAGAATACTCTACCCAGCATAGCTCACATTCAAAATGGAAGGTGAAATAAGGAACTTCCCTGACAAAAGAAGACTAAAAGAAGACATCTTCACCAAACCAGATTTCAAGAAATGCTAAAGGGTCTGCTTTAAGAAGATGAAGAAACAGAGTGACAGGAACACTGGCACAAAGGTAAATAGATTAAATGCACCAATCAAAATACATTGGGCAGCTGAATGGATAAGAACTAACTTTAATTTATGAATGCTTTAAAGTGACCTTGTTACAAACAGATTTGACTAAATAAGGTACCATTCTGTATATTACTTGTACCTACATTACTGCAGGTTAAGTTTTCTCAGTTTGGAATCATTTCACAATATGGGAAAATCAGGTTACTTGCAATGACTCAGAAAAATTGAATGCAGTAAAGGAAGAAAAAAAAAAGTAAGAAATGTGGATGCATATTACATAGAAGACATGCTATTTCTCTTATTCACTGTTACAAAATATGTGCTTTTTTGTGGGTGTGTAATATATACATTTTGTTAGCAATTTATGTTTTAAGTAGCAACCAACTGGTCATGGGTGCATTGTGAAATCAGTCAATCTTTAGGTTAGAAAAGATGCTGAGAATGAAGACCAATTTGGATGCAAGTTGCAAACTACTAAACTATATGATTTGTGTACATAGACAATATATATTCTCATATTAGCATGTAAATTAGATGAGATTCCTTCAACTAGATCATGGAAATATACATTTCCAGTTATGAAAACTGGGGATGCTTGAGAAAAGAAATTAATGCTATAGCAATCTTTATTATTGAAATATGAACATACCTAATCTCTACCTCAACAGACACTTAAATAGTTCAGGGGTTATTTCAGGACCACTAGGAAGTCAACCACAGCTTAAATAAGTAGCTAGAATACTATTCTACAAAATTATTTAAATCCTAGACATATTTTTTTTTTATCTCAACTTAGTAGGCATAATAATTTCTACTCTGGAGACCAGCTGAGCACTGCAAGTGTCATTATTCCTGAAGGCTCCAACTTACAAAAAACATGTAGAGGAAAAACAGAGGGTATCGAAAGAAGTAAGGCCTGTGCACAGAATAAATAAATAAATAAATAAATAAATAAACCTACTATTTAAGATGGAAAACAACAAAAAGAATAAGTTGCAGTTCCAGTAGCTTAAACTAAAGTTGAATGTATTATTAGAGTAGGGAGGATCTGACACAAAAACCAAACTCATTTTTTACTATGGGTTTGGCACTGTCTCTAGGACAATTTTCACAAAAGTGAGCTCTGCAATATACCATTTCTATGATATACAAAAATAGCATTCCAGAGTAAAATAAGTATTAAAGAAGAAAAAACTGCTTAAAATGCTACAATATATCTAAAATACTATCATTTAACATGTAATAATTATGTAAGCTATTGACATATTTTAAATTTTTTGTATTAACTCTTCAAAATCCAGTATGTACTTTTTTCTTAAATTTTATTGTTGTTGTATTACATCCATCTCCTTTTTGCTCCCCTCTGTCCCCCTCCCCACCCACCCATTCCCCCCAAAGTCAATCCCACCTGATGTCCATGTCCATGGTTCCTTTATACTAGATTCTTGTCTAAGCTGCCCCCCTTTCTTTCTTCTGCCCCCCCCCCCCCCCATCCAACCCCTTTCCCCCTGACCACTGAAGGCCTATTCATTGTATTCATATACTTGGTTCTACTTTGCTTGTTGATAGCTTTGCTCATAATTGTCGCGTAATGGGTGAGATCATATGATATTTGTCCTTCACTGACTGGCTTATTTCACTAATCATAATACTCTCAGGTTCCAACCACGTTGTTGCAAAGGGTACATGCTCCTTCTTTCTTTCTGCTATATAGAATTCCCTTGTGTAAATGTACCAAAGTTTTTGATCCAATCATCCACT
>PVIW01010319.1:0-20000 GCA_004026585.1 Noctilio leporinus
AGAATGTGTATTTTGCTTCTTTGGGGTAAAAGACTCTGTATACATCAGTTAGGTCCATTTCCTCTAGAGTGTTGTTCAATGCCACAACATCTCTGGGGATTTTGTTTGCAAGATCTGTCCATTATTGATAGTGGGGTATTAAAATCCCCTACTATTAGTGTGTTGCTGTCTATGTCTTTCTTAAAGTCTTCCAAGATTTCCCTTATATATTTTGGAGCTCCTATGTTGGGTGTGTATATGTTTATCAGAGTTATTTCTTCTTGATGGATTGTTCCCTTAAGTATTATGAAATGTCCATCTTTGTCCCTTTTTATGTCCTTCATTGTAAAATCTATTGTATCTGAAATCAGTATTGGTACTCCAGCTTTTTTTTCATGTCCATTTGCTTGATACATAGTTTTCCATCCCTTCACTCTCAATCTGTGTCGATCTTTTGTTCTGAGGTGGGTCTCTTGAAGACAGCATATATGTGGGTCATGTTGTCTTATCCATTTGGCTACCCTATGTCTTTTGATTGGTGCATTTAATCCATTTACATTTAAGGTTATTATTGATTGATAATTATTCATTGCCATTTTCTCCCTTTGTGTCTGTATTCCTCTTTGGCTTTCTCTGTTTCTTCATTTTATTTGTTGACTTATTTTTATAGCAGACCCTTTAGCATTTCTTGCAATGCTGATTTGGTAGAGGTGTATTCTTTCAGTCTTTTTTTGTCTGGGATGCTCCTTATTTCTCCTTCTATCTGGAATGAGAGCCTTGCTGGGTAGAGTATTCTTGGTTGCAGGCCTTTGTTTACCATGACTTGAAATACTTTTTGCCATTCCTTTCTGGCTTGAATTGTTTCTTTTGAATAATTATTTGATAGCCTTATTGGAGCCCCTTTGTATGTTATTTGTCATTTCTCTCTTGATGCTTTTAGGATTCTCTCTTTGTCTTTGAAATTAGCCATTTTAATAACAATGTGCCTTGGTGTTGGTCTGTTTGGGTTGGTACTCATTGGGACCCTCTGTGCTTCCTGAACTTGATTAATGTTTTCATTCATCATGTTAGGGAAATTTTCTATCATGACTTTTTTGAACAGGTTTTCCATTCCTTGTTTCTCTTCTCCTTCTGGTATCCCTATGATAGGGATGTTGTTACATTTCATGTTGTCCTGCAGCTCTCTTAACCCCTCTTCAGCCTTATTCAGACTTTTTTTTAATTCTCTTGTACTGTCTTGGAGCATTTGTCTACATTATCCTCCAAGTCGCTCATCTGGTCCTCTGCTTCCTCTAGCCTATTGTTTATTCCTTCTACTGTATTCTTCAATTTGGAAATTGTATTCTTTATTTCCTCCTGGCACTTATTGATAGTTTCTATGTCCTTTTTCATGCTGTTGTAGTTCTCAGTAAGTTCTTTGTAACTTCCCTGGAGTTCTTTGTAGTTCTCCTGCAGTTGTTTATAGTTTTCTTTGATGTGGCTGAGCTCACTGAGCTTCTCTATCATCATTCTTTTGAATTACTTATCTTATATTTCAGGTGCCTCTGTTTAATTTTGTGGTCTTTCTGAGGATTCTTCCTTCCCTTTTGGTGATGGACTGATTCTTTTTTTTCCCCGTTTTGGGTGTGTGTTCTTGCTTGCTTTTTATTTTTTGTTTTTTCCTTGGGTTAACCTGCTTTGCTTCCTTGCCTTATTTGAGCACCCTTCTGTGATAGAAGATTTGTGGATTTCAATGTTGCAGTCTCCCAGATTTTCTCCACTTGCTGTTCTTAGTGTTTCCTTTATTTGGGCTGTCTGGTTGTATTCTGGACCTGTGGGCTTTTAGCAGAAAAAAACAAAAAACAAAAAACAAAGAAACAAACAAAAAAACAAAAGGAAAAAAGAAATGAAAACAATAATAATAGTAAGAAGAAAGGGTTTAGATGGCTGTTCACCCTTAATAATCCCTGATTGGTCCAGATGGAGCCTGGACCTGAGGGCTTTCAGCAGCAAAAAAAAAAAAAAAAAGAGGGGGTGGGGAGAAAGTCATAAGACAAAGAGAAATCAATATTAATAAAGAAAGGGTTTAGGTGTCTGTTCACCCTTTATGATTTCTGTTTGGTCCAGGTGGAGCCAGGACCAGTGTGCTTTATCAGGGAGAAAAGAAAGAAGGAAAAAATAAATAAATAAGGGCAGGAGCGGGGAGAAAGTCACAACACAAAGAGAAATCAGTATTGATAAAGAAAGGGTTTAGGTGTCTGTTCACCCTTTATGATCTTTGATTGGTCCAAGTGGAGCCAGGACCTGTGGGCTTTACCAGGAAGAAAAGAAAAAAAAAAAAAAGAAAGAATGAAAAAGTAGGGAAAAAAAAGAAAAAGAAAGGAAGAAAAGAATAAAGAAAGGGTTTAGGTGGCTGGGGAAGGGAGGAATACTTAGATTGAGGACTGGGAATGCGTTGTAGCCAAAGAGTGAGTAGACTTTAATTCAAGAGTAGGGGGAGGGTCTTGGGTATTTAGGTGGATTGAGATAGGGGGGGATTAAGAATATGTGAGAAGTAACTTTTGCAAAGGATATGTTGGGGATTAATAGTTCATATACCTCTCGGTATAACTCAGGTGCTTGAGATTAGCAGCAATCCCTTTCCTGAGGCTGCCTCTTTTTCTTGGTCAGGTCTCTGCAGTCTATAGTCTAGCTGGTCTTGGCTTGGCAGGGCCTCTCATTGTCACAGTCAGGGCTGATTCTGAGTGTCAGCCCCCAGGTAGGCTGGGCCTTCCGTAGCCTAGCTGGGTTTTAGGGCTGCCGGTATTCTGGAGCCCGCAGGTGTCCCCTCCCACTCCTGGCGGAGGTTCCTGCCCCAGAGGAGCACCCAGCACCCCTGCAGGGCTGCCCACAACCTTGCCGGTGCCTGTGACGACTGGCCCCGCCTCCGCAATTCCTGGAGGAGGCAGCCCCTGTCAGTCAACAGTGCCCGGGGTCAGCCAACACTGCCCAGCTCCCCCGGGCAAAAGCCAAACCTCCAAGCCAACCAGCTCTCCTAGGAGTCCTTTATGCAGCCTCTGTGATCTGCAGCCTTTGTCTCGGGCAATGGGCGGGTCAATTGCCCCCGCTACTAGTTCCTGGCTCGCAGTTTGGAGTTTCCATGGAGCCAGGGGGCCTGTGTGGGTGTGCAGGGCTGGGCCTCCCCCCTTTCAGGGGCTTCAAGCTGCTGTTTCCCTGGTGGCCCAGCAGCACCGTTTTCGGCCCTCTCGCTGCCCCGGCCGGTGCACTTCCAGCTCCCCTGCTCCTGCTCCTTGCAGGACTCTTCTCCACCTCTAGCCCAGTGAGGAGCTTCCTCTCCCTGTTGCCAGAGCAAGTCTCTCACACAGTCCCTCCCCTGCAGGAGTTCAATTCCAAGTTCCCTCGAGCGCTTGCCCTCTCTGCCCACACTTCACTGTTCAGACTTCTAGTCACCAGGGAGCTTGGAGCTGGCCTCAGTCAAACGCGCCCCTCCAGGCAGAGCCACCACTGCCCAGAGCTGACCTCGGCCTGCCAGCCGGTAGGTCGGGAACCGCCTCACCTACTCTCCTGCTGGTCTCCTCTGCCTCTGGGCTGTGCTCCCCTGTGTCCAGATGCTGCCCGCTCCAATTCTTAGGGACCTGAAGACATCTTGCGCTCCCTATCTTGTCCTCTAGCTGCTCTGGTACTTGAGAACACCATCAGCACTGCTCTCTACTCTGTCACCATCTTTCCTCCTTGATTTCTGAATATTGACTTTATATATAGCTATTTTGCTAAATCTGCTTATTAGGTCTAGTAAGTTTTTGGTGGAGCCTATCAGGACTTGTGTGTACACTATCATGTCATCTGCAAATAATGACAGTTTGACTTTCTCCTTTCCAATATGAATACCTTTGATTCCTTTTTCTTCTGTGATAACTATGGCTAGAACTTCTAAAATGATGTTGAACGGAAGTGAAGAAAGTGGACAGCCTTGCCTCATTCCTGATCTTAGGGGGAAAGCTTTGAGTTTTTGCCCGTTGAGTATGATATTGGCTTCAGGTTTCTCATAGATGGCCTTTATGATGTTGAGGTATGCTCCCTCTGTTCCCATTTTGCTGAGAGTTTTTATCATAAGTGGTTGCTGCACTTTATCAAATGCTTTTTCAGCATTTGATATGATCAAATGGTTTTTGTCTTTCATTTTGTTGATGCGATGTATTACATTTATTGATTTACGAATGTTGTACCATCCTTGCATCCCTGGGATGAAACCCCCACTTGATCATAGTAACATATTGGTGGGTCCAGTTCATCAATATTTTGTTAAGAATCTTAGCATCTATGTTTATCAGAGATATTGGCCTATAGTTTTCTTTCTTAGTTGTGTCTTGACCTGGTTTTGGGATTAGAATAATATTGGCCTCATGGAAAGAGTTCGGAAATCTCTCTTCTTGAATTTTTTGGAATAGGTTGAGAAGAATAGGAGTTCTTCTTTAAATGTTTGGTAGACTTCACATTTGTATCCATCTGGTCTGGGGCCCTTGTGCTTTGGGAGGTTTTGGATTACTTCTTCAATTTCGCTAGTTGTTATTGGTCTATTCAGGCTTTCTGCTACTTTTGGATTCAGTTTTGGTAGATTATACATTTCTGGAAATATGTCCATTTCACTTAGGTTGTCATATTTCTTGTCATATAGTTGTTTGTAGTAATTTCTTACAATCCTTTGTATTTCTGAAAAATCAGTTGTGATTTCTCCTCTGTCAATTCTGATTCTGTTTATTTGGGTCCTCTCTCTTTTTCTTGATGAGTCTGGTTAAAGGCTTGTCAATTTTATTTTTTCAAAGAACCAGCTTCTGGACTTGTTGATTCTTTGAATTGTAGTTTGAGTCTCTATGTTATTTAGTTCTGCTCTGATCTTGATGATTTCCTTCCTTCTACTTGCTCTGGGCTTTGTTTGTTGTTGTTCCTCTAGTTCTTGCAGCTTTATGGTTAGGTTGTTTATATAAGCTTCTTCTATCCCTTTTAGGTAGGCCTGTATTGCTATGAATTTCCCTCTGAGGAAATTTGCTGTGTCCCATAGGTTTTGGACTGTTGTGCATTCATTGACATTTGTTTCCAGAAGCTTTTTGATTTCATCTTTGATCTCATTGTTAACCCATTCATTACTTAAAAGCATGTTATTCAGTCTCCATGAGTTAGAGTATTTTTGTTTTGTCCCTTTGTGTTTGGTTTCTAGTTTTAAGCCATTGTTATTTGAGAAGATGTTTGGTATGATTTCAATTTTCGTGTATTTGTTGAAACTTGTCTTGTGACCTACCATGTGGTCTATCTTAGAGAGTATTCCATGCACATTTGAAAAGAATGTGCATTTTGCCAAGGAATAGGCCTTCAGTGGTCAGGGGGAACGGGGTTGGAGGGCAGGGGGAGGCAGAGGCAAAGAAGGGGAGCAGCTTAGACAAGAACCTAGTATAAAGGAACCATGGACATGGACAATAGGTGGGATTGACTTTGGGGGGAATGGGTGGGTGGGGAGGGGGACAGAGGGGAGCAAAAAGGGGGTGGATATAAACAACAACAATAAAATTTTAAAAAAAGAATGTGTATTTTGCTTTTTTGGGGTGAAAGGTTCTATATATATCAGTGAGGTCCATTTTCTCTAGAGTGTTGTTCAATGCCGCAATATCCTTGGTGTTTTGGTTTTTTTGGAAGATCTGTCCATTGTTAATAATGGGGTATTAAAATCCCCTGCAATTAGTGTGTTGCTGTCTATATCCTTCTTGAAGTCCTCCAAGATTTTTCTTATATATTTAGGAGTTCCTATGTTGGATGTGTATATGTTAACCAGAGTTTATCTTCTTGATGGATTGTTCCCTTAAGTATTATGAAATGTCCTTCTTTGTCTCTTTTTATGGCCTTCATTGTAAAATCTATTTTATCTGAAATAAGTATTGCTACTGCTTCCTTTTGTTCATGTCCATTTGCTTGAAGTGTATTTTTCCATCCCTTCACTTTCAATCTATGTTGATCTTTTGTTCTGAGGTGGATCTCTTGAAGATAGCATATATGTGGGCCATGATTTTTTATCCATTCAGGTACCCTATGTCTTTTGATTGGTGCACTTAATCTATTTACATTTAAGGTTATTATTGATTGATACTTAGTTATTGCCATTTTCCCCTTTGTACCTGTGTTCCTCTCAGTCTCTCTCTGTTTCTTCACTTTTTAAAGCAGACCCTTTAGCATTTCTTACAATGCTGGTTTGGGAGATGTATTCTTTTAGTCTCTGTTTGTCTGGGAAACTCCTTATTTCCCCTTCCATTTTGAATGAGAGCCTTGCTGGGTAGAGTATTCTTGTTTGCAGGCCTTTGTTTCCCATTACTTGGAATATTTTTTGCCATTCCTTTCTGGCTTGTATTTGGACAGCACTCTTTCTTTTAGGACTGAGCCAGATATATAGCAGCAGCCTGAAAATTATATCCTTGGAAATTCTGTTGGAAGAAAAGCTTCTGTGAAATATACCATATATGACAGTCTCTTCCCCAAGTATAGCATCCTTTTGTTAGTAAAACTGCTAAAGAAGATGTGGTTAATTTTAATGTTATGATTAACACCAATCATAAGTTACCAACTTTCTCCCACAGAAAATAGAACTATTAATAGAAAATTGGTAGTAGAAAATGAAGGTTTATTTTCTAAGCATTTTAATGAATGTTCATCATAAACATATTTTCAGAGGAGAAATGTTGAAAGTGATGTAGTCATAATTGCAAAGCCTATGTTTCTTCTGACAAACAAAAATAGTCAAACATTTCCATGATTAATCTCATCATGCAAAACCAGATTTGACTGATATTTGAGGCCCAGCCATGAGGTAGAGACTATACCTTTAACATTCTTTGTGTCCCCAGAGTCTTATGCTATGTTAACAATAGCAGGAGCCCCATCTATAATTGCTAAGCAGTATAAATAATTTTAAATAATAGAAAACCCCAAGCCTGATTTTAGCCAATAATTTTAACCACATTTCCTACTAAATCTTTAATTCATGCATTAAATACCTATCTAAATGAATTGGTTTGAATTTTCTTTTTGACACTGAATTGGTAGAGGCTGTGACTCAATTATTTTATTATTAAATTTTTTTTGATACCAATATACATGAGAGGAAATAAGAGGAAGAAAAATCAGCATCAGATAAATGGTTTTATGAGTAAATATTATGGGTCAATATTAAAATATTGAATCCAGTAGGTGCAATACACTATCCTCTAAGACTATGAACTTGTAGCATGGCACAAAGCTACCCAATACACAGGTTGACACCCACTCAACATTGTCATAGGCCTAGAAGGATACCTTTCTTCTTTAGATGTTCATAGGCCCAAAATGAATCCTGTGAGGTCCTCAATTAATAACTCCAGAAACACTCCCTCTCACTGTCAATCAATTTTGGTTGTGCATCACTGAGTGTTCAAGTATTTTACATAAGTAATGTGGTTCAGATTATTTATTTCAAAAGAAAAAATGATAGGCTAGTGACTGAAGTATATGTTGAGTACTTTAATAAACAGCAGGTAAAAAAACCCTCCACTTTACAAAAAATTTCCCAAATTTCTTAGTGACATCATCTTTATTTGCTGTCCCTTTTTATATGGTTTCAAGTAGTAAGGTGATGAGGTATAAGTTTAGGAAGCTGGGGATCCATCCTGTTTTGCTTACTGCTGTGTTCTTAGGGGCTGACAGAGCACCAGGCACACAGCAGATGCCGAAGCAATATTTGTTGACTCAATATTAGATGGGATAAGAGAAATATGCAGATAGGGATGGATGTATGGCTGTGTAGTCCACACTTGAATATTTTTTTCTTTGATCTTTTCTTGTACATATTTTTCCTAGTCTTTTAAACCTGTTTTTAGTATACCTTACATGTATAAAGCCCTGTACTAGACACTACAAATAATGAATAAGAAGAGTTATATCCCTGGAGTATTTCTTTGTCCCTCTTTGTTAATTTACTTATTTATCCACTTAAACATATTATTTTTGCAAGGAATGGATTACTATTGAGTTTTGTTTCTAAAAGTAGCCCTGTTCCAGATGTTATCCTCTAAGTACCTTATAGTTTAGAAGCAAAGATGGAACAGTGAAAGATAGGAAGAAGCATCTAAACTGATCAAAAAGTGTAACAATATAACCATTAATCTTTTGAAGTAGAGTGCTCTGCTGAGGTGTATTAAACTGGAGGAAGAATGGGTCTAATAAATATACCTTATGTACTGTGAAAAAGAAGTAACTGAAACCAAAATGTCTAAAGGAAGATGTAGTCATAGATCTTTTGAGAATAAAGTTTAATGGCATAATGCAAAAATAGAACTATTAAGTGATTTCATTGTAGTAGCTAATATAAGTAGTTACTATGCTATGTAACCTGGAGTCTAGGAAAATAAAATATTTTAGTCTTGAAGTTTCATATTATCTTTATGCCTTAATATACTTAAAACTTAAAATGTTTGATTTAACCAACATCAAATACTCCTTTTTAAATATAAACCATTCCAAAGAAGAAAACATGAATCCTAATAGATTTCAATATGAAATTGGAAGAAATATTAAAGTCATTTTGTCCAATGTTTTATCTTCTAGAAAGGAAATTGAGGTCAAGAGAGGTCAAGTGACTGATTTAGTGTCACACAATTAGAGTACATCATTTCTACTATAGTGTTCTTCACACTGTGCAGTCATACGTCACTGAATGACTGTAAATTATGTTTCTGATAAAAGCTATCTTGCTAAGTTTTTTAGTGGTCTAAGGTAATCCAATGAATTCAGCATGTTTCCTTATAGGTGCTTAAGCCTAAAGCTCCCCCCAATACAGAATCTACCAAAACCTGCCTGAATCTTACTGCCAAACAGTGTTTGTTTGAATTTAACAAAATATAACTAGCTTGATAATTTAATTACTTGAAATGACATTTGTATAGCTCAGAGAATGACTTATGTCCCTTTTAGTACATTATTGGTGGCAAATCAGTAACAGGAAATCCAACTTTATTAAATCATCCTTGAGACACTTCAAAGTCACATTAATTCTCACTCATTTCATTTGGGGAAGCATGTACAGGGGAGGAAACTGAGGCTAAAAGAAGGTCTTAGAGTAAGTTTGTGGCAGAACTATCCTTCAAATTCTAGTCTGCAGTCTCCTCTCATGTCACCTCAGCTCAGGAATGGGGCCAAGTTGTCTGGGAAAATATCAGTCTAGATGTTACTGTGAGGGCATTTCTTACATGTGATTAACGGTTAAATCAGTAAACTTTGAATTAGACAGATAACCCTCCATATTGTGGGTGGCCCACAATATGAAGTTGAAGGCCTTAAGAAACCAGTCTGAGGTTTTCTACAGAAGAAAGAGTTCCCCTGAAGACTGCAATATAGAAGACCTATCTGCATTTCCAGCCTGCTACCCTGAGTAATCTGGACTCAAGAATTCAGCATGCACCCTTCTCTGAAATTCTGGCCTGATTACCTGATTTATAGATTTGGACTAGTCAGCCTCAACAGTTACATGAGCCAATTCCTTAAAATTTACCTATCTATCCATTTGTCTGTCTGTCTAACTGCCTAGTCCCTATTGGTTCTAGCTCTCTAAAAAGTCCTAATATACCTTCTTCTACACTCTTTCTATGTGCTTGCTATTGTCCTGAAGCTGGACTTTAGGATTGGCAGGAAGCATGTACTTCAGAGTTTGCGAGCCTGTGCAGGAAAACTAGCTGTGGGTTGTCCACTTTGTTTGAAAGAAGGGCATTTTGAGAGGCCATGCATTGCCAAGGGTCATGGTGACACAGCCTTGCAGTAGCAAACCTTAGAGAAATCTTTGGTGACCTCCATGAAGGCCCCAATAAAATAAACAGGACTTCAAAGCAAGAACATCAATCCTAACAAAGGGCATTTTCAGGAGGAGCAGCTCTACATGCTTGTATAACTGAAAAAGAAAACACATAGGAAGATATTTTGCAAGATGCTTTTTTAAAGGACAAAAAATATTCTTATCTTCAGTAAAACATCAACACTTTTTTAGATTCTGAACTAAATACTTTAATGAAGGACAGATAATAAGTGTGAATTGAAACTAATTGGTATTTCAGATCACTGAGCTGGTTGAAAAACCATTTGTGATGAGGTCTTTATAAGTTAACAGTCACTTTTAAATACCTAAACATCATTCTGTCCTTAAGTGAGAATTTTTAAAAATGTATTGTTGCTCATTGCACTATATTTAACCAAGTGATTAAAGTGGGTGATTTGAACAGATTTATTTTTGTATGTGTGTGACAACAACTCTTTTCCCCCCAAAGTAGACTGATGTAAGTAGCCCTCAGACAGTGACACATTGTGTAACATACAGATGGACGTAAGGCCTTGTGGTGAACATGGATAATGGGCTCATAGGAATGAAAGGCTCATGATTCTTGCAGAACAAAAAGAAAAAAAAAAAATGAGACAAGGTAAGAGGTGATTCAATGAGGGCTGAGTTTTTCCACTGCCTTGGGATAATAATTAAAAGGGTATCAATAAGAACATTTTAAAATGCATACTGCTTGAGTTCTAAGAGTTAAGGGGGAAAACATTTGCAATGAGTTATATTTCAGAAACATCAAGATAATACTTATATTTTCATATTACTATTGCTATTGGAACTCAATGAAAAAGACAGTAAGAAGACAAACTGATGGAGTTCAGGAAGAGTCGTTATGGGTACTTGTTCTCAGGCCATTGCCTGTGGAATTATTTTCTCGGTTTAGAAGCTGAGGAGTTCTTCTGTAAATTGAGTAATTTCTTATGGAAAGTGTCCAGGAGGAACCCTCTACCAGGTGAAGGAGGTTTGATTGAGAATCTACTTCTCCATCCATCTTTTTACCCTATTTTTGTTTATTATACTCTTAACAGTTCTTTTCATTCTTTTCAAGTTCAGAGTTTTATATTTTAGGTAATATGTGCTGTGGTTTACTCTATATAAGATTGGAAACTTATTTTCATTCCTTCTCCTTATTCCTCTAAATGATAGTTTGCATCAAATAAAGCTCATTGTGTTTTACACACTATCTGCCCTGATATCCGTTGAGTGGTATCAGTTAGTCAATAACAATTCTGACTTTATTTTCTTGCTTTCTACCTCAAACTACACTAACGTGTTTGCCTTTCTGAACTGAATTAAGATGTAGGTGCTTTGGCCATTTCTACCTCTCTTGACCATAGCTGGATCGACTAAGCTTGTTCAGCTGCTTTAAGCCAATAGGCTTACCTCTTTGGATATGGCATACAGTGTGTGTTCTGTGAGAAGGGTCAAGTCATTCTAAGTTGAGTCTACATTACTTGGTGTAAACCTAAAAACACTGCTGGAACAAATTCTCACAACAAATTTTGATTGAATTTGTTCTGAAACTTTATTCTCATCTTTCCCCATACTCCAAATTAGACTCAAAGTCCTGAGAGAAATAAGCAGGAGAAAAATAACTGAAGAAGGACAGAGAAATAAGGTGAGTTCTCCCACCTTCTCATGTCCAGGATAGCTGGCCTTGGCCTCCCTTGAACTGGTCACTCTGGCCTCACTTGGACTAGTCACTCTGGTCCCAGGTAAGGAAAGACAAGCATGAGGTCTTGTATGAAAACATGTATCCACCTGTTCTCAACAAAGGTGGTGTTCCTTTTAAAAATATTTCTTGAAGCATACTTGGACTCTGACCTCATTCCCTCCCTAACTTCAGACTCATAGCACTGGACAGGTGCATTGATATTTTCTTAAAGTGAAAAAATAGTCTAGGTTTATGACTATCTCTTTCAATAGCTTTAAAATATTTGTATACAGAAAAGAACAAGGTTTCACCAACAAAAACTGCAATGAAATAAAGAAAGCACAGAGTTAGTTCAACCATACTGGGAGTTACTTCATTTCTTGCTCCATAAGATGCACTTTTTTCCCCCGAAGTAAGGGGGAAGTGTCTGTGTGTCTTATGGAGCAAATATTGTGTCACGGACTGATGTATATTACCTGATCTGTAGGCAGTGGCAACAGCCGTTAATATCAGTGGGCCTATGTGAAACCCCAGGGGCCGCTTAAATGTCCCACTTTACTGCTGAATCTCAGGGCATCTGGTTAGTTGCCATTGGCCTCTGCCCATCACCCAGGACCTGGAAGAGTGCAGAGCCACCTGACCTCCCAGCTACAACCGCTGACCTGTTGAATCAGCTGAGGATAATAACGGGTATGAGGCTTTTTAGTGCTTGACCAGTTTAAAGCACATAATAGTGAAACTATAAAAAAGAGCTTTAAAGAAATGAAGATTCATCTAGCTGTAATTCCTGGAGGGTATTTCAGTCAATTGTAACCTCTTGATGTTTTCATCAACAACCATTTAAAGTCTTTAAGAGAGAAGAGTGGAAAAAGTGGGTGGCTGCTAGTAATCGTGATCTGACATCTACTAGATGAATGAAGAGGCCCACTATCACTCAAGTTTGTGAATGGGTGAAAACATCATGGTACTCAGTGAAGGATGAAATCGTGTACGATCATTCAAAAAATGTGGCATTAACAATGCCTTAGATGGAACTGAAGATAGTATCATACATGAAGATAGCAAAGAAAGTGATATCAGTGATTGTGAAAAACTGAGCTTCATAAATTCTGACATTAGCGATGATGAGTTCTTGGGGATCCCAGAAAACTAGAAGAGTACTTGAATCTTAAAGTCTTTCCTTATTTGTTAATGATAATGATGATGGTTCTTTTTTTTTTAAATATATTTTATTTATTTTGTTATTACAGTTGTCTCAATTTCCGTCCCCCCTTTGCTCCCTCCACCCAGTACCCCATTCCCTCCAGCAATGCCCCCCTTAGTTCATGTCCGTGAGTCTTGCATATAAGTTCTTTGTCTTCTCTATTTCCTTTGTTCTTCTTAATATCCCCCTGGATATTCTGTAACCACCAATGTGTACTTCTTTTTTTTCCTTTTCACATCCAGACAATTCACCATTTAATTAGTGCCTTCTGTCAGCTTCACAAATCATATTAATACAAAGTTTTCTTTTCATTATTCCAAAATGCCTACATTAATTAATTTGTTTAAAGAATTACTTTTTTAAGTAATATGACATGCAAAAATACATTTATACTCATACATATTTTTATACATATTTAAAGTACAGATTGGGTTTTGAAGAGTTAATACAAAAAATTTTAAATATGCCAGTAGCTTACATAATTATTACATGTTCACTAATAGTATTTTAGATATATTGTAGAAAGATTAAGCAGTTTTTTCTTCTTTAATACTTATTTTACTCTGGAATGCTATTTTTGCGAACTATGTCACAGAAATGGTATATTGGAGAACTCACTTTTGTGAAAGTTGTCCTAGAGAGTGCCAAACCCATAGTAAAAAATGAATATGGTGTTTGAGTCAGATCCTCCCCCCTCCAATAATACAACTCAACTTTATTTTAAGCTACTGGAACTACAATGTATTCTTTTTGGAGTTTTCCATCTTAAATAGATTTATTTATTTATTTGTTTATTTAGGCTGTGTACAGGTATTACTTCTTTCAATACCCTCTGTTTTTCCTCTCCATGTGTTTTACAAGTTGAAGCCTTCAGAAATAATGGCACTTGTAGTGCTCAGCTGGTCCCCAGAGTAGAATTTACTATGTCTACTAAGTTGAGGTGAAAAATAAAAATCCCTAGGATTTAAATAATTTTGTAGAATAGTATTCTAGCTATTTTTTGAACTTGTGGTTGACTTCCTATGTGGTCCTAAACTAACCCCTAAACTATTTTAGAGTCTGTTGAGGTAGAGATTAGGTATGTTCACATTTCAATAATAAAGTTTACTATAGCATTCATTCCTTTTCCCAAGTATCCCCAGTTTGGGGGCCTTCATAACTGGAAATGTATATTTCCACAATTTAGTTGAAGGAATCTCATCTAATTTACATTCTAATATGAGAATATTTATTGCCTATGTACACGAATCATATAGTTTAATAGTTTGCAACTTCCATCCAAATTGGTCTTCATTCTCAGCATCTTTTCTAACCTAAAGATTGACTGATTTCACAACACACCCATGACCAGGTGGTTGCTATTTAAAACATAAATTGCTAACAAAATCTATATATTACACACCCACAAATAAGCACATATTTTATAACAGTGAATAAGAAAGATAGCATGTCTTCTATGTAATATACATCCACATTTCCTTACTTTTTTCTTCTTCTTTAACTGCATTTGATTTTTCTGAATTATTGCAAGTAACCTGATTTTCCCATATTGTGAAATGATTTCAATCTAAGACAACTTAACCTGCAGTAATGCAGATACAAGTAATATACAAAATTGTACCTTATTTAGTAAAATCTATTTATAACAAGCATTTAGAGATCACTTTAAAATATTCATAAACTAAAGTTGGTTCTTATCCATTCAGCTGCCCTGTCTTTTGAGTGGTGCGTTTAATCCATTTACCTGTGTTCCTGTCTGTCTCTCTGTTTCTTCATCTTTTTAAAGCAGACCCTTTAGCATCTCTTGCAATGCTGATTTGGTGGAGATGTGTTCTTTTAGACTTCTTTTGTCTGGGAAACTCCTTATTTCACCTTCCATTTTGAACGACAACCTTGCTAGGTAGAGTATTCTTTGCTTACAATATTTTTTGCCATTCCCTTCTGGCTTGTTGCGTTTCTGTTGAGAAATCAGCTGATAACCTTATGGGAGCCCCCTTGTATGTTATTAGCTTTTCCTCTCTTGCTGCTTTTAGGATTCTCTCCTTGTCTTTGAAATTTGCCATTTTCATGATGATGTGTCTTGGAGAGGCCTGTTTGGGTTCATCTTCCTTAGGATCCTCTGTGCTTCCTGAGTTTGCATGACTTTTTTTCTCCTCAAGTTAGGGAAGTTTTCTGTCATTACCTTTTCTTTTCTTTTCTTTCTTTCTTTCTCTCTCTTTTTTAAGGCTTAAAATGTATTTTAGTAACAATGCTGCATTACTGCTCCATTTTTTCCAGAAAAACTCCAGAGGTATCAGAGACAAATCAAACATGGTACACCAATAAAAAAAATGCACAGCATGACTACCTAACATAGGCAAGGCTAAGAGCTCCTGTCTGACATTCAGTGTACAGCAACCCTGTTCCTAAGATTGTACTAGGCCTATTGAGAAAAGCTGTTAACAGCAACATCAGACACAAAAGGGCATTCCTGGGATGTCCTTACCCAAGAAAGAGACAGGGGCAAGTTAACACAACATTTTTCTTTTAAAAGATATATTGAAATAAAAATTTCTAAGAGAAAATGTCTTCCTTACTATGTGAAGGGATAATATATGGGCTGGAACAGAACCTTGTGTATGTTATCTGTGACCTCTGTGGACATTTGCCTGAATTCCCACCTGGAAGTGAATGGAGTGATGGGCCTAAGGTCATTGGGAGATGTTTATGGGTTTTGTGGTATATGTGGCAGTGTCTCTGGGGTGGGGGGGGTCTAAGAATAAGAAAGCAAATAAAACAAAGAATGGAATGATCAAGATTAATGGGGACTCCAACTGGATCCACATTGTCATTGTTCCCTCCCTCCCAGGCCCTCAATAATCACATGAAGGTTCAGGAATGCATTGCACAGATATGATTCAATGATATACCACATAAAACACATTTGTGAAATATCACCCCTCCCTTGCCCTCTGCCTCCAGCATACTCTCTAGAGTAGTGCAGAGGCAGGGAAGACCTAACTATTGAGAGGAATTCCAGGGTAGAATTCTGGCTAGTCCAAAAAGGGTCCTTCTCTTAAGGATTTTGGGAAACTAGACAATGCAATTTTTAGTATTGGCGACATTTGTTTGGAGCAAACTCAGCTCCAGGAGCTGCATGGTTGAATGCAGGAGGGGGTTCCATCAATTGCCCCCATTCCTTCCATTGTAGCAGCCTGGCTGAAGCGTTGGTTGGTTGGTGGGGTCAATCCCAAGGTTCCATCTGGCATCATAGTGGCAGGTCCTAGAGGAGCTGGGGTACCAGCAGGCACAGGAGCAGGGGGCATGGCACCTCTGCTGTTTATGCCCATAGCACCTCCCATAGCCATTTGGCCCATCTGTATCTCTTGCTCTCTCGCATCCAGGAAGGTTCCCTTGAACCCTTCCTGCTGTCCCCGCATCATTTCTTCCTGCTGTTGCCCAATCTCTTCCTCACGACGCCTGCATTCCTCCTCCTGCCTGAGCTCCAGTTGGTTTTGTTTCTGCTCTTCTTGGTTGTTCAGTTCTTCCATCCTCTGAAGTTCTTGGCGCCTCATCAAATCCTGCCTCATGAGCATGACCTGATGTTCATGGCGAGCAGCCTCTGTCTCCATCTCCAGTTTCTCACGAGCCTTCTTGATGTTGCCGTCCACTTGGTCCTGCTGCTGTTTCTCCATCTCAATGGCAGCCTTCCAGCTCATGGCATACTTATACTCAAAGGAGCCAGGCAGTGCAAATCCCGGTGGCTGCTCCCGCTCTTTGTGAAATTGCTGGTTCTTTATAACCAGCTTCTCTGGAAGTCCCTCTTCATCATCTAACTGGTCCATGGGCTTCACAGTCACAGGCCAAGGAAATGTAGTCAGCAGGAAGGAGCCTTCACAGCATCTGTACAGAGCTTTCCCAGCCCCTGGCTTCCCTGAGAATTCAACAATGCCTTTTCCCGAGGGCCTTCCTCAATCATCCACAATGACTACACGTCCCTTTCCACCTGGCCGAACATAGAAAAGGCTTCTTCCATGAGCTCGTTGGACAGTACTGAGGAAGGTTTCTAACAGTAAGGGATGCACTATGGCAGGCAAAGCGCACGCGCAGCTGCTTTCCACGGAGTGGCATGTTGTCCAGCTCCACTTTAGCAATCTCCGCTAGGGTTCTTGTTTCCAAGTGGATAAAGCCAAAGCCCTTATCCTTATGAATGAAGACTTCATTCGCCTTCCCATATTTCTCAAATAGCTTCCTCATTTCCTCTTCACTGATATCAGGAGGAAGATTGCCCACAAAGAGCTGACTACGCTGGGTGAAGGTCTTCTCTCCTGGTTTCCTAAAGTTCTTCAGGTCAATAGTCAAGCCTTCATTTTGGCTGCTGGCTTGCTGCCCACTCGCAGGTATTGGTGGTGGCGGCTGCTGCGGCTGCTGCTGCTGGTGATGCTGATGATGCCTCCTTGGAGCATGGTTTTGCTTCTCCAAGTTAAAGGTTTTATTGCTCTGCATTTTTGAACCCCCTTACCACCTGGTCTCTTCTCAGAGTAACGGAGATGCTGCATGGCCTCTACCATCCCAAGAAAACAGTGCGCAATCTGTCATTACTTTTTCAAAGAGGTTTTCTATCCCTTGCTCCTCCTCTTCTCCTTCTGGTATCCCTATGACGTAATGTTATTATGTTTCATGTTGTCCTGCAGCTGTCTTAAAACCTCTTCATTCTTTTTCAGTCTTTTTTCATTTTGTTGCACTGCCTGGGAATTTTATTCTACATTGACTTCCAGCTCGATAATCCCATCCTCTGCTTTCTCTAGCCTGTTTTTGATTCCTTCCACTGTGTTCTTCAATTTAGAAATGGTATTCTTTTTCCTCCTGGCTC
Source organism: Noctilio leporinus (assembly GCA_004026585.1). Taxonomy (NCBI): domain Eukaryota; kingdom Metazoa; phylum Chordata; class Mammalia; order Chiroptera; family Noctilionidae; genus Noctilio; species Noctilio leporinus. Next base: position 17,564 of record PVIW01010319.1, read on the forward strand.
TTATTGATGGTGTGTATGTCCTTTTTAATGCTTGTGTAGTTCTCAGTAAGTTCCTTGTAGCTTCTCTGGAGTTCTTTGTAGTTCTCCTGGAGTTCTTTGTAGTTCCCCTGGAGTTGTTTGTAGTTTTCTGTGAACTGGCTGAGCTCATTGAGCTTCTCTGTCATCATTATTTTGAATTCCATGTCTGATAGGGTGCTTGTCTCTATTTCATTTTGCACTCTTCCTGGGGATTCCTCCTTTCCATTTGCTGAGAGTTTATTTCTTTGTCTCCCCATTTTAGATGGCTCTTGTTTGTTTCCGCTTCTTAGATTGGTCTGCTTTGACTTACTGTCTTAGTGGTGTGAACTTCTGTGTTGTAGAGGTGCACTTTTTTACTTCCTGGATCTGTGCTTGGTGACGTCACCTTGTGTCCCAGTCTGAGCCTAGTCAGCCAGTTGAATAGTACCTGAGATCCATTGTCTTTGTCTCCTTTAGTTGTTAATCCAATCAGTATGTGATCAATGGTCAGTTTTAGGCACCTCTTAGTGGGGTGGATTAATTCCTATGGGTAGGGCTGTCTCCTTAGGCTCCCGCTCTTTGGAGTAGAGTGGTCTGGCAGCTGTATGGGGGATGGATCAGCTCTGGACTCACGGACTGCTCCCTCAGCTCTCCCCCTAAAGCGACTGACCCAAAATTTCCTCAAGCTTCTCTAGTCCACTCTGTCCTTTCTCTGCTGGAGCCCATGGTAAGTGGGTGCCTTTGTATTTTCATATGTGGTCCCTTTAAGAACTCAGTCTCTCTGTCAAGTCAGCTAAACCTGGCTGCTTTTTGCTTTTCACAGCTGGGTGCTGTTTTACTCTCAGGTTGTTGCTGTAGGCTGGGAAGCCCCATTGAGGATTTAGATCCCACTCTTCTCAGGTGGAACCCCTGGCTGCTGAGATGTTTCTCTGTCCCTTCAGCTGCTGCCTGCCAGCTTCTTGCGCTTCTGCACTTCTTACCGGTCACGTTGTGTTGAATTGGCTCTTCTGTTCTGTCCGTGGTAATAAGACTTCTCTCCAGTTGGTGGTGTTGGTTATTCTGGATGATTAAGTAAATTGTAATTCCAGTTTGATGTTAGGAGGAGATTGGTGTAACTCCACTTACTCCTTTGCCATCTTGGTTCCTCTTCTGATGATGGTTCTTAATACCTCTGTTGACTACTGTTCACTTTACATGGTTGAAATATTATTCTGTTATATTTTATTAAATATTTTAGTACACCATTTGGTTCAGAATATGGTTTTCTTGTTTTCTGCCTCTAAACCTAAGTGTGTCTTATCATCAGGTACATCTTATAGTGTGAAAAATATGGTTAATACTAGGAGATAGTGTTGATTGTTGATTTTATCATTTTTGTATGTTACACACTGGGTAGAGGGCATGAAGGTTTAAATATCTCCTGTTTAGTCAAGAAAATGGGACCCATGGTGACAGGGCTCAGCTATATTCATCTGAGAGCAATTGAAATTTTCAAGTATGTGTCTCTTTACTTCAACGTCTTTTCTGGGGTTTTGTGATTTTTTTTTTTTTTTTGGTCCTGTTTTGCTCAACTCCTCCCTCTGCTGATATTGGTTCTCTCATTTCTAAGTTCTCCTTACTTTTTCAATGTAATACATGCTTTGAGGATTTCCCTTCCTATATCATTTGTGCCCTGTGTGGTCTATCTTCAGACTAAATAAAGAGTTGGGCAGGTTTAATAACTTATCAAAATTTGAAGCAAGTATGCCATAATTTGCTTACATTATTTTAACTATACTAGAGAGACAATTAAAATGTTAAAAGAGTTATGTTCAGTGGACACTTTTGTAACTTTTTCCAACTAATTTTTTTAACATGTAAATAATGAAGCAGATATGGAAGAATTTCAAATTACAAAGAAATAATGAAAATTATTTCTTGCATATTTTATGATTTTTGAGCAACTTTTATTCAGATACTGTAATACCTAGAGATAATGATTTTCATTATAAATCTCTAAACATGTATAATTTTAAAACATGAAATCATAAATCTCTAACCATGAAAGATTTGCTATTTAAACTTTAAAATGATCATTTTAGACATATTTATCTAAGAAGAAGAAACCTAAAGTATATAGAAAATGTACTTAGAATTTCAATATTATAGAGAATCTCACATTTTTAAGGATGTTAGAGATAAAGGACTAAGATGGCATTTTAAACCATAATATAAAATAAACTATAACTGTTCTATGATTGTCAGTGTCTTGCCCTGCTGGTTTTAATAATGTGAAACAGATTTCATGATAATCTAGTCCATATGGAGAGCATTTTTTTAAAAAATCAAGACAAATCAGTAGTATACTGAGCCTTTTTAACATACTATATTACTTAGGCTGGTGAAGAAATGGAACAGTAGAAGTTCTTATAAAATGGAACATAATTTCCTATCCAGTGCT
>PVIW01010319.1:25000-45086 GCA_004026585.1 Noctilio leporinus
TCTTTCTTTTTGCTGCATTGTACTTTACTGTGTAAATGTACCAGTTTTTAAAATTTTTTTAATTTTTAATTTTTTTAGGGCACTTAGGCTGTTTCCAGCACTTGGCTATTGTAAATAGTGCTACTATGAACATAGGGTTGCATAGGTTTTTCTGAATTGGCATTTCAAGATTCTTTGGGTATAATCCTAGCAGTGGAATCTCTGGGTCATAAGGCAGTTCTATTCTTCATTTTTTGAGGAAATTCCATACTGTCTTCCAAAGTGGCTGCACCAATTTTCATTCCCACCAGCAATGCACCAGGGTTCCCTTTTCTCCACATCCTCAGTCACCACTTGTTTGTTGATTTGTTGATGATGGCCATTCTGACAGGTGTGAGTTGGTATCTCATTGTAGTTTTAATTTGCATCTCTCTGATGGCTGGTGATGTTGAGCATTCTTTCATGTGCCTGTGGGCCCTTTGTATGTCTTCCTTAGTGAGTTGTCCATTTAGGTACTTTGCCCATTTTTAAATTGGGTTATTTGTCTCCCTGGTGTTGAGTCATATTAGCTCTTTATATATTTTGGATGTCAAACCCTTGCCTGAGGTGTCATTGCCAAATATGTTTTCCCATGTGGTTGTTCCCTTTTAATTTTGTTGATATTTTTTTTAGCTGAGCAGAAACTTTTTGGTTTGATGTACTCCCATTTGTTTATTTGTTCCTTTATTTCCCTTACCCTGGGAGATATTTCAGTGAAAATTTTGCTGCATGAGATATCTGCAATTTTTTGCCTGTGTTTTCCTCTAGGGCTTTTATGGTGGCACTGCTTATATTTAAGTCCTTTATCTATCTTGAGTTTATTCTGGTGTATGGTGTAAGTTGGTGGTCTAGTTTCATTTTTTTGCATGTGCCTTTACAGTTCTCTCAACACCACTTGTTGAAGAGGCTATTTGCACTTCATTTTATTTTCCTTTCTCCTTTGTCAAATATTAGTTGCCCATTAAGTCCTGGGTTTATTTCCGGACTTTCTATTCTGTTCTGTTGATCTGTTTGCCTGTCTTGTGCCATTACCAGACTGTTTTGGTTACTGTGGCTTTGTAATATAGCTTGATATCTGGTATTGTAATTTCTCCTACTTTGTTCTTCTTTCTCAGGATTGCTGTAGCTATTTGGGGTCATTTTTGACTCCATATGAATTTTTTAAATGTTTGTTGTAATTCTGTGAAATATGATGTTGGTATTTTAATAGGGATAGCATTGAATCTGTAGATGGCTTTGGGTAGTATGGACATTTTAATGATGTTCATTCTTTCCAACCATGAATATGGTATATCATTCATTTATTTGTATTTTCCTAAATTTCTTTTTTCAGTGTTATGTAGTTTTCTGAGTACAAGTCCTTTACGTCCTTGGTTAAGTTTATTCCTAAGTACTTTATTTTTCTTGTTGTTATGGCACCAATTTTTCAAGTAATGTCTGTTTTCTGATCCAGGATTCCATAATACATTTAATTGTCCTGTTAGTCTCCTCTACACTGCTGGTCAGCTATTTTGCTGAATGTTCAATTTGGATTTCTTGTTCCTTTTATTTTTGAGGGAGGGACCTCAGTTTATGCCACTTTCTGATTTGACTTCTAGGTATAAACATGGCAAGATACTGAGTTATCCATAGGAGATCCAGTGTTCCCTTTGCTTCCAGTGGGCCCCCCTTTTTTTTTAATCTCTGAAGACTTCAAGACTGACACCAAGCTTGGTAGACTTCTGCTTTTTACAGATGTTGATTCTCATCTGAGAATCCCTTGCAATTCTACCACTCTATCCAAAAGTCTCTAAGCAAATTCAGAACAGCTGGAAATAACTGCATAGTAAGAGTGAGAGAAATTATTTCAGTGAGCTCACCAAACCTGGGTCTGATTAGTGCATGCATGCCTCATGGAGACAGTAATCTGGGAGTTGGGGTACAATAATAATGACTAATAATAGCAAATATTATTTAGTAATTACTATGTACCAGGACTTGTGCTAAATGCTTTACATAAGTGAGCTATTTTATTCCTTACAACCACCCCTTGAAGTAGATAGGAAATTGCAGATCTGAGCAGTTTAATAATATTCTTATGATTGTATAGTTTGGAGAACATTGCTATCTGGAACAAAGACAGTTTGGTGGTTAATAACTAGGCACAAAAAGTACAATAGGAGTCAGATTGTCAGATATGGGTACATTAGAAGACAGAGTCAGTTAGCAAATAAGTGGGATGAAGGACTGGAAAAAACTAATGAGTCAAAGTCATTTGAAGTTGAAAGATTCCTTAGCTATCATCCAGAATAATAAATTTCTTCCCAGTTAAGATATTCCTGCATTATTTTTCTACCAGACAAATAGCCAGTTTTAGCTTGATGCTTTAGCAGACCACCCATTGTATTTTTGGACAACTATGATTGTTCAAGTCTTATTCTTTCTTCCTGGCTAAAAACTGGTTGGTCCTAGTAGAACTGCCTGTAGTTAATAAGATAAACATACAGTAGTTCCCCCTTATCTATGGGACATATGGTCCAAGGATATGGTCTAAGACCACCACAGTGGGGACCTGAAACCACAGATAGTACATACATACATACATACTTTTTTAGTTAAGGAAGCACTTTATAGCTTCCCTTTGGAATAACTGAATTGCCAACATCATTGCACTTGTGCTTTGGGACCATTATTAAGTAAAATAAGGGTTAATCAAACATAAGCACTGTGATACTTTAACAACTGATCAGATAACTGAGATGACTATTGAGTGACTAACAGGCATGTATCATATATAGACTGCATGTTACTCTGGACAGAGGGATCATTCATGTCTTGAGGTAATGGAACAGGTTGACATGAGATTTCCTCACTCTACTCAGGACAGCACACAATTGAAAACTTATGAACTGTTTATTTCTGGAATTTTTGTTTAATGTTTTTGGATTATGGTTGATCCTGGGTACTGAAACTGTAGAAAGTGAAACAAATAAGGTGAGGGGGTTTTCCCACTTAACAATCCTTCAGCTATTTCAAGATAACAATAACATTCTCTTTGAGTCTTTCCATTTTTCTTTGCATGTTCTACAGCTATTCTTCACATAATATGATTAACAGCCCTCTTACCACACAGACCTCTGTTATTTGGTTAGTGGGGGGCAAGTACTGGAGGATTATTCTCATTTGAATTTGGCATAAAAAGCAAATGATTGCCATGGTATAATGAAGGCAACTTAGGTGTCAGAAAAAAGAAAACTGTAGGGCTAGCATTAAGCAGCCAGTAGAGGATGGGAACATAATCCACAGGAAAATCTTGTGTGTATGATAACAGTCTGGAAAAACTCAGGGTAATATCATTTCAATAATTATTCCTTTTAAGATTTTCCTTAAAAGAACACGTAACTTTGATTTCCTGAGGACATAATCTGGAGCACATCTGAAAATTTATAAACTGGATTTGCCTGACACTTAAAATGTTTTTCTATTTAGGAGATGTGATTGGCAAATGAGACTTTTATCTTTTGATGCTATCAACTGATATCCTGCAGAAAAAGTTGGATGATGGATTTCTTTTGGAACACATGATCATTTGGTAATTTTACCTCTTCTTTCTTCTCTTCCTGTCTTTTACTTGTAACTAAATCCTGAAATAGAACTCCCTATTTATTCTTTTTACACAGCAAACACTGTTATTGCAGATGTCCAAACTGTAAATTTTTATTAAAATTAAAAGTAATGGAAATAAGAAATTAGCTATTTAAAATGTTTAAAAATTATTGGCATTTACTATGCTATTTTAACACATTGTCTTTTAGTAGGGAAACCAAAAACTGTAGCAAATTAATATTTTCCCCATAATTCTAATTATACAATCAGTAAACTTAAATGCCAATTATTAGTGAGATTTGGAATCAACTGAAAATCAAACTGAGTCATTCATAATTCTTTTCTAATCTTTAATTCTCTTTATAAATATTATGAAGAATATCCTAAAAAAGCTAGTCATTGTAATTTGTGGCCATCCCATTTCTCAAGGGCATTACATCAAAGTTAAAAGAATTACCACTGCTTATAAGACAATTAGTTATACCCATCTTTAAAGTAGATGCTTTGAAATGGATTTGAGATTTCAGGAGTCCTTGTAAAATGAATCAAAGCAGATTCATTAGTCTCCTCAAATTAGTTCATTATTTAACAAAAATAAGAATTGATTAAATAATTTCTGTCTTTTTCAATCCTCACCTGAGGATATGTTCATTGATTTTTTAGAGGAAGGAAGAGAAAGAGTAAGAGAAAAACATTGATGCGAAAGGGAAACATTGATTGATTGCTTCCTGCACACTCCCCAACCAAAGATTGAACATGAAACCTAGGTATGTGTCCTGATGAGGAATCAAACCCACAACCTTTTGGTGTATAAGGTAACACTCCCACCAACTGAGCCACCTGGCCAGAGCTGATTAAATAATTTCAAGTCTAATAACCAACAACTTACTCCAGTTGTGTCTGAAAATTTCAGTATTAACAGAAATTCTTTTTACTTACAGGAAAAAAAAATCTTCAATTTGTTCTCTCTGAGATGTATGGATGTCAAAATGTTATCAGAATACAGGCTAAACAAGGAGTTCATCTTATTAATAACACTGCAAAAATAAATATAAATCTTTGAAAGATTTATGAAAAATGAAAAAAATGGCATGCCCCAGATTTTATTTTTCAGATGTATTTTTGCAAGATTAGGTATTATAACATTTAAACAAAGAAGTTTGCTATATGTAATTAGTCATTGATCAAAAAATTGATTTAAGTATTGGGGCAAAAATAGAAAATTAGTGTTCTAAAATACTTCTAAAATTATTGGTTAAGATGGTTGTTAAGACACAGGACTGTGACTCTTGAATACTGTGACTTCTCAGTGTATCATGTGAGTAATTTTGTTCTATGAGTTTTAAAAAGTCAGTAAGCCTTCCATCATTGAATTTTCTCCCTTACTCTTCTGTTATGTTGCTAATATGTAGTATTAAATAAGAAGAGTATAATTGCTTTCTATGGGACCACAGAGCTTTGGGCCACCCCTGCCTAAGGTCTGGCATCTATTCAGCAACTACACCAGCATTGTATACACTCAGATGATGTCAAGTAGCTGATTGGTGTATGGGAGGAAAATATTAGATCATCTATTTTTATATATTGCTTTAACATGAAAGAAATAGAGTATATTAAATATAGGTATTTCTTGCTTTTCGAAGGCTCACATCACACCACCTCACTTTTACAAAAGGCCTACATTAGTACCTGTTTTCACAACTGAAAGAAATTTGAAGAAAATTTTTGCTTTTAAGAAAAAAGACAAAAATTAAAAATAATGTTTAGTGTTTGTTTTACAGTATGCCACTGTAGAGGAAGTGAGCACCTTGGGGCAGTGAGAATGGCCCCACCAAGCTCCTTCCCTGGAAACTACACCCAGCATCTTTGCACCATGTACCACAGCTTTGAACTATGTCTGTGAGCATCATCTGTGCTTTACTTCCACTTATTTTGTGCACTTCTACTTTTACTGTTAGTCTTATTTTTGGTTTTGTGTGTTATTTTGTATGATGGTAGGCTATGTTTTCAGTCTGGGAATGCTCAAAATTTTCCATATAAATTAACGGTAACTTTTTCTTCACTTTACACCACTTTGGTTTACAAAAGTTTTTATAGGAACTCTCTACTTTTGGATAATGAGGAAAACCTACATTAAGTATACTTATTGATACTGATAATTTTCTCTTGCTTGCCCTAGATGGTGATTTTTATGTGTAGCATCTAATGTATTGTAAAGTCAGCTTTCCACATGTTAAGTCCTTTCTTATTAATTTTTAAATTTAATTTGAGTAGATGTTAATAGTTTCATTGTTTCTAACCTGAAATAATTCTTTTTCCTGCTTGATGGAAATTTAGGTCAATGGAGGTAGCAGGCATATGCAAGTCTAGATCTGAGTAACACAATGGGCGTTGGTCCAGTAGGCAGGCATTATTTAGTTTTCAAATGTCATCACAAGAGATTGAAAGCCTTTTATTTGTGTAAAAAAAAAACTCAACCTTGACATTTAAAAACCCTCTGTAAAACTTGGTTATTTTTCTTATTTTATAAGTTAAAAACATTTTCAATGTGAAGGAAATATATTTCTTAAACTTTAGAAATGAATTAGTTCTAATGTCTGGTTAAGCAGATTGGCCATTTGTTGGTTTTGTTTTTAACTTGGTCTTTGATGAGTTAATTTCTCTCTAATTCTTTTTATCTAGGTTTTATTTTCTCATTAATCAGGTCTAATTGCAGTACTGGAGAGGATGTTAGACTCTTTGTAGACATGTGTATTTTACATGCAATGGACATGTGTTACTTTTGCCTAAGCACCACAATTTTGCCCTTCATTTGGGAACAGAGTGCTCCTCTTTAACTTTAGAAACTTCCCCTTCTGTTACTGTTGGGCTTTCAATCACATATCCCCAACCCCAAAACCTGCATCAACATCATCATCTTGGACCTGATGTTTTCAGTCTGGGAATGCTCAAAATTTTCCATACAAATTAATGGTAACTCTTTCTTCACTTTACACAATTTTGGTTTACAAATGTTTTTATAGGAACTCTCTACTTTTGCATAATGAGGAAAACCTACATTAAATATACTCAAACCAGGACTTCTGCAGAAGATACCAAGAAGAAAGAGCTCTCTCCTTGCTGTCATTTCTGGCTGTAGGGAACAGGAAGACTTGAAGCTTTCAGTAGCCACTTTTGCACCACATGAGGAGAGCTTGCCTAGGCATGAGACCAACAAAAGGAACACCCAGATAAGGAGAGAGGGATGAGTCCTGACTGGAGTTTCTGAACAGTTGAGTAGTCTCTTCCTAATGCCAGTCACATTGCAGGATTCTTAGACTCTCCAACAATTAGATTTCTTTTTGTTTAAGCTGGTTCATAATAATGTCTACCACTTGCTGCTACAATGTTTCTGAGTAAGAAAACATTGCGTAGGGAAAGTCATATAAACTTATGTATTGTATCCATAAAAATGGCAATTTCAATTAGAGTTCAACCCAACATAGTAGAACATTCTGATGGTCAGAAGACACAAAAGTCCTGCCTGTCTCCACTTATTACTTTGCCTTTTTGGCCTTAGTAAGTCTCAGTTTCCTCTTATTGAAAAGAGAGGGATTACTACCCAGCTGACCTTCACACATGTAATTGTGAAAGCTGATAAAACACTTGGAAACTCTTATAAACAATCGGGCTCTATAACAATGGTACCTAGCATTACTGATGGGAAGGCCTGATTGCCTGAAGTTTTCTGTTCATTAGGCTGATCTTGCTAGCGGCACTTAGGCAAATTTCTGAAATTGTATGGCACTTATGAGGCTATGACAATATCAGAGTTTATCTGAGAAGGTTGTAAAGCCCTGAGTTATGGCAGGTAATCTAGGAGGAATTCAGAAGGCTCATTAATATACCTGGCTCCGGTAAAGTTGGTAAGAACTAATCAATATTTTTAAAATATTGTGGGCTGGATTTCACTAAAAGAAAACCCTGTTCATGAGGACATTCTTAGAAGTCAGGGAAACACTGTTAGAGTAAAAAGGAAACTAGTATTTACTGAGTACTTTATATTGCTTTTGGCCAGGGCAGTTAATCTCACAATGACCTCAGAGGTTGGGCATTTTCACTTTAACATATGGATTAACCAATAGTAAGTGGCTCTATCAAGATCCCAACCAAGTTACAGAGGCAAGGTCCCAACCAAATACTGCTGAGACTCAGTCCCCCATGTTGTTATTGGAAACAAAAAGATCACCTTCTTGTGCTATAGATTAACTAATGAGGTAGAATGCTGAGTGGCCTGTGATTGGTTCTAGCATTTCCAGTCATATGGGGAAATCCATTTTTACATCAGAAATTTCTTTACATCCATAACAATGCTTAAAGGGTACAATGCTTCTAAAAATGTAATCACCATCTTTTAAAAAGGCCATTTTCATGCAATGTCTATTGTATATATGTGCATACATACAAACTTACCCACTAAAATGGACACATAGTAAATCTAAGTTTCATAATTAGGACTACAAGATACATAAGTCAATAATTAGGATATAAAGTACCCTGAAAAATAAAAATGGTGGAAACATGGAAAACATTGCTTTAAAGAGACATAATGAGTCCCATTTGGGAGAAAGAAAAACAGACAATAAATCAGTTGAATAAATACAGACTAAAATCTGGATAGAATTATCTCAAATGAGTTAATAGGTTAATTCAAAATAATATTTTAGGCTTCCAGCCACAGGCTCACAGATTCACTAAGTCTGTCCTCAGTGTCAGTTTTCTGAATCTGTTCTGTATTTATTTTAGTGGAAATGAGTGAAGAATTAAGACATAACTAAATTACTTTTCCATGATGCATATGTTGCACTGGTGCCATAAAAACACAGTTTCCTCAAAGTTTAATTTATCAATTGGAGTGTAAGATTAAAATAAAGATACTGCCTAGACATTTACAAATATACACATATGTACACAGATATACATTTACTTCTAATGAAGCTCTCCCTGGTATGATGGGCAGAGAACAAACTATGTCACTAAGAACAGGATTTGTTTTATAAAATGATTTCTAAGATAAGTAGTTGCTGGAGAATATTCTGTTGACATTCTATGATATTTCAAACTCAGACTTAGTGGACTTAGAATCTGTTTTTTTATTGTATAAATCAATTTTAGCAATATTTATAAATAGTAAAAGTATGCCAAGATATGAGCATTAAAGACTGCCACATCACTTGAAAATATTCAGAAGTGTATACAATATACAGTTTCAGATAAACATAAGTAGCCTTATGTTCAGTCCTGGAAAGAAGAGTGATCTTTATCCAAAGAAGAATGATTCCTAGTCATTTTTATAAATTACCTAATATTAACATAACTCTATCCTAAACACTTTTTTTTATTTGTTGGATAACTAAACTGGAGGAGACTTTTGAAACCTACATAATAAAGATTCATATCTAAAGTATACAAAGGATACTTAAAGATCAGCAAAAAAAAAAATTTTAATACCTAATAAGAAAACAATGGCAATGGATATGAAAGAAGAACCAAACAGAAGAATGCTCAGCCACACCGGTCTTTAAGGGGATGCAAGATAAAGCAACAGGTTATATTTACCCTATTGACTGATGAGAATGTGGGGGAAAAGGACTGTATATACAACCCTGGTGAATTGTGAGTTAGTGTTACCTCTTCAAAAAGAAACTGAACAATATGGGGTAAAATGAAGGCACTAGCAACACCATTTCTAGGTGTCTATTTTAGGGGAACTTTCACACAAATGTTCAAGACATATAAAGTGGCGATCATTGTAGCATTGTGTATAGCAGTAAAAAGTAAAAACAATTTACACTTTCTTTTTTAGTGTAATATATAAACTATGATTTGATCACAGAATAGGAGAGTATGCATACAACATATGTATAATTAGATGTACATATAACTATATGTATAAAATGGAAGAATATAACAGTATGAAAATATTTACATAAATTTGAAAACACAGAAGCAATAATCTATATTTTTTCTTTCTTTCTTTCTTTCTTTCTTTCTTTCTTTCTTTCTTTCTTTCTTTCTTATTTTTTATTCCTAGTTGAGGTTATTTTTTTCATTGCTTTTAGAGAAAGGAGAAGAGAGAGCAAATGAGAGAGAGAAATGTCGATGTGAAAGAGAAAAGCTGGGCCGGGAATCAAACCTGCAGCTTAGGTACGTGCCTGACCGGGAATCAAACCAGCAACCTTTCAGCTATGAGATGATGCTCCAGCCAACTGAGCACACTGGCTAGGTCTATATTTTCTTTTTTTTTTTTTTAAGATTTTATTTCATTATTGTTAGAAAGAGGGGAAGGGAGAGAGGCAGAAAGGGAGACAAACATCAATGTATGGTTGCATTTCACCCTCCTCCAGCCACAGACCTGACTGGAGACCTGGTTTGCAACCTAGTTATATGCCCTGGCTGGGGAACCGAACCTGCGACCTTTGGGTTTGCAGGCCAGCACCTTATCCACTGTGCTACCAGCCAGGGCCAGGTCTATATTTTCTATATGCATGCTTATTCAGGTGAGGCACAAAAACAAGTATGGGGATGATGTGCCCCACTTTCAGATTAGTTACCTCTGGGAAGAGCGAGATGAGTAAGGGAGAAGAAGGTCATTGTTTAATTTATGATGTTTAACTTAATGTCTTAAACTAAAAGATTGGAAGCAAATATTGCAAAATGATAGTATTTGTTTACTAGGGTGGGTCAATGGTTTGGGTGTTATATTTTTGGTACTTTTCTATTGGTTTGAAATATTTTGTAATTAAACAATTAAAATGTAACTAATTGAATATGACTTCAAGTTTATTGTGCTAGAGTATATTTCTTCACCTCTTTTCTTCAGCTTCCCCATTTTACTTATTGTCTCAAAGTAAATCATGAATAAATCTCATTTCAATTTGATTACATAGGAAGTGGGTTAAGGTGCAGTCCAGTCATTAGGACTCTTAGAAAGACAGGGCTCTGAGGGAACTATGTCCCAGACTTGAAAGATGAGAGGTATTTGTGGTGGATAATAGTGCTGAAGTTGTTATAAACTATATTTTTGAGCAAACTCTGGCCACTGCTCTTAACTTCAATTTCTTCCTCACCTATTAGAAAGCACAGTAATGAGTTGGCATATTGTGTTTCTTTCTAGCCGTTGGACCTGTGGAGGCTCAAGGAAGAATACTTAGTCTTGGTGAAGGTGGGGTGATGTAGTTGACATTTCTTGAGTTCATAGCCTGAGGCAATACCAGTTATAACCTCTACATTGGTGTACATGATGCTGTAAGCGTATGTGATTTCCACAAATATTGATTTGCTCCTTGTTCTGATCTCATAAGGCCAGAAGTTGGTATCTCACTAAAAAAGAAAAGAAAAAAGAAAAAAGGATGATAGAAATAGGTATAAAAATGATCAATAGGTTATATTCTCAAACTGCATTTGGCATATAAAATTCCTTTTTAAAATCCTGAATTTGCCTCACATGTTTATGAATGAATAAAGGGAACTAAATTAGGAAAAATAGTAAAGCTATGCCATACCTTCCACCCCCACCCTACAAAAATCTAGTATTATTTTTTCACCTTTTTTCTAACAAAATGTTTCATTTGCTGTGTATCTGGTTAGGTATTTAGTTCTTTTCAGAACTGGGTAAACTATTCATATCGTTTCTTTTAAGCTGAAGCATAGTGCTCTTTTTTAGCTGCATATCAAAAGGTAAACAAGTATAGAAACTTCTTTGAAGATTCTACATGAGTCTGTTGCTGGTTAAATTTCCCTTGCAGAAATCAAACACGGTTTCCTGTTGCATGTTTACCAAGCCCTTTTTCTCCGTGAAGTACAAAATGCAGTGCTGCAATTTTCCCATTTTTAAATTTTTCCCATTGAACTCATTCCTTCCCTTTAAATATCTTCTTTCTTGTAGTCCACCTCATTTAGCGGTTAATACAGAGGATTACAAACATTCTTGTTAGATATAAAACATTCCAGGAAATTTAATTTCTTTAGTCATGGATTTTAGCTGGAATGATACTTTGCATTTGTATAACATCTCTGAAATAAGAAACCCAAGCTCTCCTATTCATTATCTGGAGACAAGCATTATTATCATAATTTTGCATCCTGTGTAACTGAGTCACAGGAAATGAACCAGAAATAAATCATACCTGGATTGTAACTTGCAAAAGAATGTAACCAAAGAGAGGGATGATGGCATTGTGCCTTGGAAACTTTCGCACTGGAGGACAATGCATCTGTTTTCCCATTTAGGGAAGAGGGCCTCTCAACTGATGGGTGTGTGGGGAAGGGCAGTAAGGAATACTTAAGGCTGTTGTTGGTGCTGGATAATGTTTCCTAAAAGCCTTTTTCTGGTCCTTCTATCATGCATTGTACCCTCAGTATCTCCAGGCAGCCCCATGACACATTTCCTAGGCCTGGGAACCTTCCTGGGTACTGAGCCCGGGGAACAGTTGCTTCTGCAGGCCTGGCTCGCAAGTCCACAGGAGCCAGGATGAATTGCTCGTGGTTTTTAAACTCTGGTTCCAGCATGACTCTGGTTTCCTCAACCTGCCCAGAATCCATAGTGGTCTAAGTTTTCACCATCAGGGTGATCAAACTCTGATCAAACTCGCTTCTCCAAACAGAGCTGCTGTTTTTGAGAAAAAGGACCTAAGAGGAAAGCATGGTAGGAAAAGTCTTCCTGTGGAGCTGATGTCAGCTCTGAGCCTCTGTCTCTTTAAAGGCACCTTTCCCACTGTGAACTGAAAGCAGGGGTTCTCTGCCACTGTCTGTGCTAACAGACCCAGAGATATCTGCATTCAGTAGAAAGAGTACCAGAATTGATAGGAATGGCAAAACAGGGAAGGTCAAATGATTCTCCTCCTCCCAACTTGTTCATTCCCCACTGTACATGGGCCTTCATATTCAGGCAGTTTCCTGCTTCCATTTCTATTTCTTGTTTCAATGTAGAAATCAATGAATGAATTGATCCTGTTCTTGCTAGAAATGTGCACTAACCAACTCTCGAAATTGAAATAGTCATCACAAGCAAAGAAAATGTTATATGGTCAGTAAATTAGGTAATTAAGGAACTGCATAGGCAAAACTAGAGCTATTTGGAACACCCACAAAATTAGATACTCAAGTAAGCATCTTCCTCAAAAAGAATGTAACCTCCATGGTGCATTCACAGTGGGATTCTCTTACAATTTAGCAGTGGATTTGTGTACCATGAATTTAGATTGAATGATGGGAATTTAGAGGGGAATTTCTTATTGGGCATTCCACGACTTTATGCAAACAGCAATGATGTGGCAAGGGAAGCTTTGACAAAAAAGGAATACAATTGTATATGGAACACAGTACAAGAAACTCTCATGAGAACTTCAAGAAAGGAAACACACCATGTCTGTCTCTGACAGGGAAAAAAATGTCATTGGACCAGTAACCATTGATTAGAACAATAAGAACTTCCTGGTGCCAAGAGTCAGAACAAATGTGTGAAAGGGTTTGAAGGGACATTACCATACTGAGCCTTTCACAGGAAAATGCTAAATAAACTGAGGGATTCATGTCAATATTTGTATAAGGAAACATGTCTCAGTCTGATTCTGGAGTCATGCTACCAAAAAAAAAAAAAAAAAAAAAAAAAATTCTTGAGAACCTCTGTACAGTATTCACAATAACAACAAAAATAATATAGTCTGAGTTGAGGGTGGCCATTCTCATGGTAATGAAATGTGAAATGTGTTTCAATACCATAATTGTAAGTGCTGGGGCAACATGTCTTTCAGTTCTAGTCTAAAGGAGGTGTGGCTGTTGGCTGCTGGCTTGTGGCCCCAGCATGCCTTTCTCAGCTGGGAGGTTCTCAGGTCCTCAATGTGGGAGCAGGGCCACTAAATTAGAAAAGATTGCCTCTCTATTTATGGTTGACAATTTATAAACATCATTATTACTTGCTTTGCATTTTATTTGTTAGGGTCATTTTTTTAGCAAAAGCCCTGCACATGGATCCACATAACTGCATCCAGTTCACCCAGTAGGGAGAAAATTGCAAACATTATGGAAATGAAATTGGACAGATGGTTTCCTTCAAGGAGCACAACCTTCCACCTGCTTTCTCTGAGCCTCCTATTGGGGGAAGTTGGTCACACTCTTTTCAGTCTTGTGGTGCTTCCCTCTTTGCCATTTCAACCATCCTTTTAAATAGGCATTTTGGCCTGGAAGGCCAGTGCAGTCATCCACATCTTTGGTGTTAGGTTTTGAGAAATTTCTGTTAAACTTGAAATCTAAAAAGGAAAGCCGAGAAATTCAACGCTGAGGTGGGGGAGGGGCTGGAGAGGTTTCTCCTTTCTCCAATAACAAAGAAAAAGAGAGAGAAGACTCTTTTATTTTAACACTTTAGTGTATAATGGCATATGAATAATGTCATTATTTTCTGCCACTTATTCATATGTGAAGAACTCAGTGAATAATAATAGCTACTGTCAAACGTATTTATAGTTAAAAGGTCTTTATGTAAAAAAAAATTTTTTTTTGTCAGGACTGATTTTTTCTCTGAGAGAATCCCACCATCTCCTAGCAACCAACCTGGCCATCTTTTTGAATAGATGCTCCATTTACAGTGGGTGCATAACCTTCATCGGGAGGGATTTGCAAATTTAGCAGTCAGGACTCATATGCATTCAAAGGAAGCTGTTAAACTGATCCCAGAGCCAGACTGTGATAGAAGTCTCAGGGGGTCTCTTCTCTTTGCAAAACCGCACACATGTGATGTGCACAAGTTCCCCTCCCTCTGGTGTTCAAGCTTCCAATGTTCTGCAAATGAAAAACGGCCCCTTAATACCCTGTTCACAGAACTTTTATCTATTTCAAAAGAAGAAAAACAAGCCAACCTGAGGAAGTACAAAGGTTTTACTTAGCAAATTACTCTACTAATGGAAAGATTATCTCTCAATAAAGAAAATGACTAGTAGGAGTTCATTTATTTAAAAAAGTATTTTTTTTTTTTAAAGAGAGTAATGGGAATGTTTGGAATTCAATCATCTTTTTTGCTACTGCGTTTTGATTATTTGTAATATATTAATGTCATTTTGTTTCTTTCTAAATCTTACAGTAGGGATTTCCCAAATATTCTACAAATATTGATTGAAGCTCCTAATCTCTCTCTGAGATAAATATTGTAATAACCAGATTATAAATGAATTGTCTGAGATACAAGATTCATAGACTGAGAGGAAATAGAGACAGGAACAGAAATGGTTTCCTGTGATTTCTAGTTTGAGGAGGTTGAGTTTAACAGCAGAACTTATGTTATCATTAAAATGAAAAACAGTATTTGCCTTATGTAAACATGCATTGTACTTTATGAGAATGAAGATATAGTTTTAAAAGAATATTTAAGTAACAAAAAAATCTTTAAAAATGAACCCCTGAAAACCATGTTTCTGTATATGTACTTAACAAAAAGCACAAGAGATCTCTTACTCATGGGGGCATTGTGAAAAGAGAAGCTCTAGTAACAGACTGTGCTGGAGTCTAAGAGCATGGTCTCTCTGTAGAAATCATTTCATCTTCCCACTAGATCACAGTACTTAGAAAGAGAAGTTGGAAAGTTACTTCTGTAGGCAGGCATTAGCTGAAAAATAGCACTAAGTGTATAGATTTGTCAAGGAGCTGTGATCTAATTCTTTGGGGTGTCTCTAGGAAGTTAGGGAAAAGGAACTGATCAAGGCTCTCACTTCCATATGCCACCCATGTGGACAATCACTCTGGTTGGAGGAGTCTGGATTGTTTCATCTCAGCTTCTTGTAGATCCTGGTGGAGGTCCTATACCCAATTGTGTCTCTATCCCTAGACCAGGCAAGTAAGCATCATCTGCAGGCTCAGAAGTACAGGATCTCATATCTCACCACAGACCACAGACATCCAGAATATTTGGGGGGAGGGAGTTGCCTGAAATATGTGTTTTTATCAGTCCTCCAAGTGAGGTCTATGTACTTTAAAGTTTAGGCAACACTGCTCCTGCCCACATGACATCTGACTAGAAGGAGCCCTCACTCCCAGTGTCTGAAATCTTCACCCTAACAAGAGTCTTCCAATCTTCTAGTTCAAGATACCCACATCTGTAGCTCCTTTTCTAGACAAGTTTGTTTTTATGTGTACTTAAAATAGATTACTTCCTCTTAGCTTACTTTCTAAAATGCCTTTGCCTTGTTTCCCTACACTTTTAAATAATCTTCAATGTGAAGTTTCTAAGTATGTATTGAAATTTAGCCAATTCTCAGATTTCTGATTTTTTTTACCATTCTAAATTAGAGATGGAAGGAGAAAAGATAAAGGTGAAGGAATAAAAAAACTATATGAAATAAATTATAAAGGAAAATGTTTTGAAATATACATTAAATATTGGTATTGATTTGTTCTGGGAGTGTCTCCAGAGTTTTTGTACAGGACACAAATGGATGGTCTATATGAGGCTATTATAACTGCAACATGGACTTTAGTTGTCTTCCTGTAAATTTGAGACAGTGGATCAATTCAGTTAAGAACCTGGTTAATTCAGAGAGAACAACACAGCTGGTTATTTGTGGTTGTTAGGTTAACCTTCCCACTCACCCACTTAATTGCATGAGACATTTTCTTTAAATGAACAATTTTGATATTCTAGAGTTGTTAATATTATGCCATTTAAAATGATTTACTCATTAGTATCACATGGGAAAGGTGGATTTATGGTCATTTACCAGCCAGGCTTTATCCATGCTTAAGAATGACACCAGTAATTCTAATATTTAGAAGACACTATATTTTGTTCTTCTAAGCCTCTGTTTAATCTTAAACACACATGTACACATACACTCATATAAACTACCCTTTTTAGCAAATGTGTCACAAAGCTTTGTTTCTAACTATAGAGGGAAATAAGACATCCATCACATTGTTTTTCTCCCACTTAAAAGCTTTTCCATTAGACATTTGCACAGGGTGAAACCAGATGGGAGAGCTGAGCTACAAGGAAGGCAGCTCCACAAAGCTAAATGTGCCCAACAAAGATTTCTATAGAAGTGGTCACTCTATAAAGTTTCTGATTCTGTCCAGAAATCCTCAACTCAGATCATAAGAATTGGGTTGAGGGACAATTTGAATATACTTTTCTACAGAGTCAGAAGCATATAATTGAAAATTGAACTTGAGCTACAGCTTAATGTATTGTTTCTGCATTGTTCTATTTTAATAGCTCCATATGGAGACAATAAAGTGACAAGACAAATAGTCTGTTGTTCGTTTCAATGCTTCTCTCTGATCCTCATTCATTCCCTTTTATCAGGAGGTTACCAATCCCATCCCCAATTTTTTCTCTCAACTTGAACAAATACATTTTTCATTTATTAGTCTGATTGAAAATATAAAGCTACCACTAAACCTTTTTCTTAGGTAGGTTTTCTTTTGAAGAGAAAATATTGACTAAACTGGGTTAGGAAGATACAGCATTTAGTTACCTTTACATAGTACTTTTTATTTATTCCTTCTTCTCAGGATCCATTTGAATTTTATTTTTATTTTGTAAACAAGTACCTTTCTTTAGTGTTCTGTGAACTTCACTGCTATCTTTGGCTGTCCTAAAATTCAGGCAATTTTCTGCTCATTTTCTGAGGAAAAGCTTTATTGTAATTCCCAGGTATTGTGAGACATTTCTAAAAAGAAATCATTCAAAATATTTAAGAGGGATCGGGGAGATGACGATAGAGTAGAGAGAAGTGCTGATGGTATTCTTGAGTACCAAAGCAGCTAGAGGACAAGATAGGGAGTGTGAGACATCTTCAGGACCCTAGGAATTGGAACAGGCAGCATCTGGACACAGGGGAGCACAGCCCAGAGGCAGAAAAGGCCAGCAGGAGAGTAGGTGAGGCGTTCTTACCGACTGGCCGGCTGGCCAAGGTCGGCTTGGGGCAGGGGCGGCTCTGCCCAGAGTGGTGCGTTTGACTGAGGCCAGCTCCAGGCTCCCTGGCTACTGGAAGTCTCAACAGTGAAGTGCGGGCGGCTAAGGCAAACACCGTAGGGAACTCGGAATTGAACTCTTGCAGGGGAGGGACTGTGTGAGAGACTCACTCTGGCAACAGGGAGAGGAGGCTCCGTGCAGGGCTAGAGGAGGAGGAGAAGAGTCCTGCAGGAAGCGGAGCCAGGGAGCAGGGAAGTGCACCGGCGGGGCGGCGAGAGGGCCAAAAATGGTGCTGCTGGGCCACTGGGGAAACAGCAGCTAGAAGCGCCTGCAAGGGGGGAGGCCAAACCCTGCGCAACCACACAGGCCCCCAGGCTCCACTGGAACTCCAAACAGTGAGCCAGGGAACTAGTAGCAGGAGCAACTGACCCGCCATTGCCGGAAACAAAGGCTTCACCGCCCACGCTTGGGAGGGGCTCATCATAGAGGATGCATAAAGGGCTCCGCAGAGAGCTGGTTGGCTTGGAGGAGTGGTGCCCACCCCGGAAGAGCGGGACAGTGTAGGCAGACCCCGGACAGTGTTGACAGACAGGGGCGGCCTCCTCCCGGAACTGCTGGGGCGGGGCCAGTTCTCACAGGGACCAGCAAAGTTGCGGGCTGCCCTGCAGAAGTACTGGGTGCTCATCACAGGCAGGAACCTCTGCCAGGAGTGGGAGGGAGCACCCTGCAGGCTCCAGAACACCAGCAGCCCTAAAACCCAGCCAGGCTGCGGAAGGCCCAGCCTACCTGGGGGCGGACACTCACAATCAGCCCTACTGCGACAATCAGAGGCCCTGCCAAGTGCCAAGACCGGCTAGAATATAGACTATAGACTGTAAAGTCCTGACCAAGAAAAAGAGGCAGCCTCAGGAAAGGGATTGCTGCCAATCTCAAGCACCTGAGTTATACCGAGAGCAATATGAACTATTAATCCCCAACATATCCTTTGCAAAAGATACTTCTCACATACTCTTAATCCCCACCATACCTCAATCCACCTAAATACCCAAGACCCTCCCCCTACTCTCGAATTAAAGTCTACTCACTCTGTGGCTATAACCCATTCCCAGTCCTTAATCTAAGTATTCCTCCCTTCCCCAGCCTTTCTAAACCCTTTCTTTATTCTTTTCTTCCTTCCTCTTTTTTTTTGTTTTTTTAATTTTTCTTTTCCTTTTCTTCCTGGTAAAGCCCACAGGTTCTGGCTCCACCTGGACCAATCAGAAATCATAAAGGGGGAACACACAGCTAAAACCTTTCTTTATTAATATTGATTTCTCTTTGTCTTGTGACTTTCTCACCCCCTCCTTTTTTTTTTTCCCCCTTACTTTCTTTCTTTCTCCTTTCTTTTCTCCCTGAAAAAACACACTGGTCCTGGCTCCACCTAAACCAAACAGAGACCATAAAGGGTGAACAGACACCTAAACCTTTTCTTTATTAATATTGATTTCTCTTTCTCTTGTGACTTTCTCCCTTCTTTTTTTTCTTTCTTTCTTTTTTTTTCCTCTGCTAAAAACCCTCAGGTCCAGGCTCCATCTGGACCAGTCAGGGATTATTAAGGGTGAACAGCCATCTAAACCCTTTCTTATTATTATTATTATCATTTTTATTTCTTTTTTCCTTTTGCATTGTTTTTTGTGTGGTTTGGTTATTTTGTTTTTTTTTTTTTTTTTTTTTTTTTTTTTTTTTTTTTTTTTTTTTTTTTTTTTTTTTTTTTTTTTTTGTTATTTGTTTTTGTTTTTGTTTTTGTTTCTGCTAAAAGCCCACAGGCCCAGAATACAATGAGACAGCCCAAATAAAGGACACACTAATAACAGCAAGTGGAGAAAATCTGGGAGACGGCAACACTGAACTCCACAAATCTCCTTTCACAGAAGGGGGCTCAACTAAGGCAAGGAAGCAAAGCAGGTTAACTCAAGGAAAGAACAAAAATAGATAAATAAATAAAAAGCAAGCAAGAACGGACACCCAAAATGGGGAAAAAAAGAATCAGTCCATCACCAAAAGGAAAGGAAGAATCCCCAGAAAGATTACAAAATAAAACAGAGGCACCTGGAATATCAGATAAGGAATTCAAAAGAATGATAATAGAGAAGCTCAGTGAGCTCAGCCACATCAAAGAAAACTGTAAACAATTCCAGGAGAACTACAAAGAACTCCGTGGAAATTACAAAGAACTCCAGGGGAATTACAAAGAACTCCAGGGAAATTACAAAGAACTCTAGGGAAGTTACAAGGAACTTACTGAGAACTACAACAGCATGAAAAAGGACATGGAAACTATCAGTAAGTGCCAGGAGGAAATAAAGAATACAATTTCTGAATTGAAGAATACAGTAGAAGGAATCAACAGTAGGCTAGAGGAAGCAGAGGACCAGATCAGTGAGTTGGAGGATAATGTAGACAAATACTCCAAGACAGTACAAGAGAATCAAAAAAGGCTGAACAAGACTGAAGAGGGGTTAAGAGAGCTGCAGGACAACATGAAACGTAACAACATCCGTA